>OZ030376.1:6950137-7025053 GCA_964023945.1 Ectemnius cavifrons | reverse complement strand
TGACCAAGATACGCTTGTCGAAGTAAAATGTCCCTATTCGGCAAGAGATTTGACACCCGAAGAAGCAATTGAAAGGCTTCCAAATATAAATGCGATCTACCGAGATGACCAACTCAACAGGAGCCACAAGTACTTCTACCAAATGCAAGGACAATTGCATATCACGGGAAGAAACCAAGGCATATTCTGTTTGTGGACACCAAAGGGAGCAAAGTTCACAGGAGTGGAGAAGGACGACGCATTTTGGAAGAAAGAAATGGAGTCGAGTTTGAAGAACTTTTATGAGGACTGCATACTTCCAGAACTTATAGACAGTCGGTACAATAGAGGACAGCCCATTAGAGAACCCCCCTACGTGAAGAAAGCAGAACGGAAGAAAAAAGCTGCAGACACCGTCGGAGAGGAAGACATGTCTGAACATGATGGGGTCTAAGAAGAACCAACACATTTCGTTCCCTCAAAGCTGCACTAGGCGATGCAGTTCACCAATTGCAGTAGCTCGCATAATTGCTTGAGCCTGCGACGTCCATCCCAGTACAGTAGATCGCAATTGCTTGAGCCTGCGACGTCCATCCCAGTGCAGCAAGTTGCTCTTATGATTGTAGGAATAGACACGGAAGTATACTATATTATTATAATATAATAATAATTATATCAGTCCTTCCAGAAGTGGTGAAAGGAGCCGTCCCAGACGGGGTTGTGGCGTGTGTCTCTTCTTACTCTTCTACTTTATTTTCAGCTGATACTGATTTCACACCTCCATCCAATAATTACATACTTCAACGAGGACTTTTCACAGAAAGACAGAAGGAAGGAAAGAGAGAGTACAAAATTGTACAAAAAGAGGGAGAAATACCGAACATTCTGCAGGTTGATAGGAAATAAATATGACATTATTATTTATAGGCTGTATATTTCAAATAACTGTTATTAACAAATTTGTTCGCTTCCCCAGATCAGACTCAGAACAGGCATTGGATAATCTACCTGAGGATCATCAAATTTCCACTGGACTTTCACCACGTGCTCGACCTACTGAAAGGTGATTTTTTTCATATACAGGGTGTAAACATGATAGCTCCCGGCGCTTTCAGGGGAGGTAGACGGGAACATTCTAAGCATTTCAAGTTCATATTATCATGTCCGTTATTTATTGGTTTGGTTGTTATAACATGTTAAAAGTACAGAGGCTATCTTCGATCCCGTTGCTAGGAACGTCCCATAAATTCGCATGTGTATGCCTCGGTGCCATTAGAGGTAACACCTCGAAAAACGACCCGATCCCCTGATTAGCTTACTTAATAACTACTATAGTATTTTCGCTCTGGTTGAACGATCTTTGCGGAATCGGTAGTCCGCGAACTGAGTGGAATGACCCCAGCATAGCAGTGGGGTGTAATATGATGCCTTCGAAAAAAATTAGGCCTGCCTGCCGCACCAGACAAGGGCGCCGTTCTTATCTCTCTCTGGTCAGGGGTGGACCCCATTTCTTCGATTCCCGCCTCGTTGATCTTCGTGCTTTGGATCTTATGCAGGACTGCCATCTCGAAACCCGATGATGATTTACGATACTATCCTAAAAAGTAATAGCGTTCCAAAAACTTCCGTTTCCAATGCAATTGCCCGCACTTCCAATTTCCGAGACCCTGTGCAAAAGTAATTGAAAGAGAAATTGAATTTCTGACTAATAAAAATAGACAATTCAAACAACTTCTGTATTCTTCGGGTATTTTTTTATGAAAGTTTCATCTTTTCAGAATATTACACTGTTGACGGTTTGTTGATATCTCCTGCTTTCGGAGCTATGATTTTTTTTTTTAGAGAAAAGCACATTGTGAGAAAGTGTATGTATGGGCATGGAATGTGATGACTTAGCGAGTAATAGCCCTACACTGAAATAAAAACAGAGGAGTCAATAGATTTAGTTTCACTAAGCTGGTTAGCGTAACATGGCAGCGCGATACAAGAAATAAGGATACTCACAGTGAGGCTTGTAGCATTTGCATGAGTTGTAGACGCAAGGTTTTAAAGTTTCACAAAGACCATACAAGCAACAACACCGACTGACAGTGATTCATCGAAACTGGGGCAGTCAAATACTTGTTAAGATTTTCATCGCGACACTCATTATTGCGATATGTATCGATACAAACCTCACTGTGTGTAATTCTACTCGCTTTGACCAATGTTTCGAATACATATTGCCCTTCCTTTTATCCCTCCGGGCCTGCCTGGTACATCCCAGTGCGTCAACGTCGCAGCGTAGTAAGGAGGGATCAGCGACGGTGACTAAGCCAAAAAGAGCAAAAAAAGTAAGGAGAAATCCCCGGTCAGTCCCCTATTCTGCCGGTCTCTGAACTGATAAGCTACCCGTTCCAATAACTTACGGCTAACTTTAACATGGAATAACAATTAAACTAAAAGAGATGGGACCTTACAATATGGGCTGTAACACCTTAGAATTTCCCCCTCTACCTCCCCTAAAAGCGCCGGGAGCTATCATGTTTACACCCTGTATATTGGTCATATGTCAAACAGCCGTTACTTGGGCAAAATTGTTTCCCTCTTCGCATTCAGTCGCGTAAAAGGCTTGTTGATAATCGTCAGATATTTGACAATAATTTGATTATAGTAGGACATTGCAAATGGGAAGGGTAGATATTATTCTTACTGTTGCCACAATCTTACACTTGCTGTTTGCCTTGTCAAAATACAAATGAAATAATAAACCGAAGCCTCAAATAAAAGTGGGAACTTCTACATGATTATAAAGAGTATGAGATTATAACAAAATATTTGTTGATCTTTGTTACAGGTCGTCAGCAATACCAACTTTGCACCAGTGTAACTGTACTGTTGTAAAATGGCGCTGTGATGTGTGACGGGGCTAGTTTGCCTCGCCACAAGTTCTCCTCGCTCCAGCAAGGGAGGCCGGGCGAACGCCCGCCGTGTCTCTCTCTCTCTCACACTCGTACGCGCGGGCTAACCCGACATCGTCGCTCCAAGGCAGGCACAGGCGAAAATAACAGGCATTTAATGCGAATTGGAACGCCGAGAGGCACCTAGGTAGGCGCGACGGACTGAGCCACCTAGTGGGACGGCTATCCGTTTAGGCGAGGAGGAGAGTCCGGCTCACAGGGATGCGCAACCTGCCAGGCCGGATAAGCTGGGGCCCGTCCAGCCGACGCTGCAGACGCCCCTGAGGACGGACAACCAACCGAGGGACGACGAGGCGACGACGTTGGATGCCCGTCACTCTTGATGTTCGATCTGCTCAGCTCGGCGGATCGCCCAAGGCGGTCGATACATGAGGTCGAAGTCGGTCCTAACGCGCGGGATCGATTTCGACACCGTCTAACGGATGGAGCCACGGGAGGATTCGGGGGTAGCGGCGCTGAGGGTGTGAGGCCGCTTAGCGAATTAGGGGCTCTCTCTCGTCACTCAGATTGCGACCACCGTAGCGAAAGCTAGTTGTAGCGTATTTTCCGAGCGACTTCTTTGTGCTTAGTGAGTGTGACGAGAGAGAGAGAGAGAGCGAAGCCATATTCAAACGATTGCCAACCAGTAGACGTCTGGAGACTAAGACCAGCCCGACTGGGATTAGAAGTAGCGGCTAAAATAGCGGCCGTTAAAAGATCAGGGTAAGCCTCACACCCTCTCCCCTATCCTTTGGAATCTTTGCGTAAAGTTCCGAGCCCAGTAGTCGGGTTCCTCGTAGTTGTTGTATTTGCTATTAGAGTCCAATAAGCCTGTTTGTGCCCTGCCTTCCTTGGTGCGAATTCGCACTTCGCATCTGAGTCGCGTGGTAGCATTGTAGACTGCGTTCGCCGAACAAAGTGGCCGCCATCTTGCCACTTGTTGCCGGGATTCGCGATCGATAGCCCGCTCGAACAGGCGTGCGTTCCCCTCGAGATTTGCGGCGTACATCGTCCGCTGAAGTTCGGCTTCATTAATTGTTGCAGTCCGGTAATCGACCGACCATCTGTCGATCGCTCGCGACGCGTTTCCCTACCGCGTGGTTAAATTGTACAGGGGCCCTTGTGGCCTAGGATCGAGAGCGCGTTAGCTCGATTTGCCGTAGGTTATTTAGTTGTAGTACCGTCGGTCCGCCCGACATAAATAAACAGGGCGCTGTCATTTAACACAACTTGTGGGTAACATTATTCAGCTATTCGTTCGCCCAGTGTGTCGTCACCGGTCTCCCTTGTTCCCCGCCCCTCTCCCATTACATCTGGCCAGCCGGGCCAACATTCGCGTTCCCCACCGAGCTTTCTCTCTCGCTCGAGTTTTCCATCTCCTCTGGGTAGCACATTCTTATAAATTTTGGTCTCGGTCACGGGGCCTGGCGCCCTTTAAGCGCCCAGAGGACTCGGGATTCAGAGAGGAGGCTCGGTCGAAGTATTCCCCGCTTTCCTGACCAGCCCACGAGAACGGCGAAATCGGGAAAGCGGTGGCAGATGATAACACAAGTTCAACACCTCCATCTCACTCAAACTGAGTCTCGCACGCGAATGACTGAGTACCTACGCTCGCTGGGCGGAAGCTCGCCGACTCCAGTTCTTCCAAAGATCCCGGAAGCCCATTCGCGCTCCCTCTTTTCTGGCATCAAATTACGAGCCCAGTGCTCTCATTTTCAACATGTAGATTATCAAAATGTTTTCATTATATAATACATTATAATACTGTATTATAATTTCATAGGCTATCTTTTATAATAAAACCAGTTTGTTTATTCCAGTTTATTTATTATCATTGATTGAACTTTGTAATCATTGTCCATTTTCAGCGGCTATGAAATTGCACCAGAGACAGAGGTCAATACGTGTTAGACGTCAAAGGAAAAGTATACTCAGAGTAACCTCATTCTCTTCCAGAAACACTTTTCCAGTATCAATTCCTCTTAATAGACAACGCCAGTAGCTCCACCTCGCGTTCATTTTGATAACCAATGTTTGTAGGTAATACGATCGCGATCCCAAAAAACCTCCGGTTACCGTCGGTAATCGATAGTCAGCTGAATCTGAAAAAGTCTCGCGGGTAGCCTAGCCCCTTAAAATCGAAATTTCCAGACGGTTCTGGAGCGCTTCGTTACATCCTCCCCCTCTGGACACGACGTCGTCCCGACAAGTGGTCCAAGATCTTATCGCCTTTTCCTCTTCTTGGTAGCATTCTCCTTGGCTGGCTGTTGTCGCTTTCGGGGTCGTCCACGACGGCGAATCGGCACGACTGGATCGGGTATTTCAGCGGCATTTCCGCTGTATGGTCGCAGTGCCGATGAGTGGTATACTCCTATGTTGGTGGGCTCCGCATCCTGAGTCCGGAGCTCATAGCTAGTGGCTCCGACTCGTCGCTTGACAGTGTACGGGCCATCCCTCCTTGGAGTCAGTTTCGATGTGAACTGTTGGTCCCGTCGACTCAAGGGGTGGATGGTGACCCAGACTAGATCTCCTTGCCGGTATTCGGGGCCTGCTCATCGGCGCTGGTCCGCATACTTCTTTCTTTGGTCCTGCTGTAGCTCCTGGTTTTGCTGAGCGATCTGCAGGGTGTCCGCCAGCGTCAGCAGCTTCGGTGTTATTTCCGGCAAGAAATTCTCGGCTTGTATAATAGTCCTCAAGTCCCGATTAGCATCGTCCGGGGTCCGAAGATCTCTCCCGAACGTCAGATAGGCTGCCGAATAACCGGTGGTTTCGCACTTTGCCGAGTTCATGGCAAATCTGATACTCGGCAGTTTTTCGTCCCAGGTGGTATGTTCTTTACCGACGTAGATCCCCAGTTGCGCCTTTAGGTCTCGATTTTTTCTCTCGACGGGGTTGGCTTCTGGATGGTAAACCGGGGTAAAGGCCTGGTGGATTCCGAAACAGTGGGTAATTTGCTGCATGACTCCGCTTGTGAACTGCGTGTCATTATCACTTATAATCCGTCTTGGCATGCCAAAACGGAGCAGGACTTCGTTGATAAGTACATTGGCGCAAGCTTCAGCATTGACTTCCTGCAGGGCGAACAGTTCGACCCATCAAGATGCCACATCTTCTATAATGAGCACCCATCGGTTTGCGTTTGTGGTAGGTGGAAGTTGTCCGAAAAGGTCGATCGAAATCACCTCGAATCGTTGCTGCATGACGGGCGTCTCTAGTAAACCAGCAGGCTTTAGGTTGTTGGCTTTATATCGTTGGCAGTCGATACAATTGCGTACGTATTCTCCAATTTCTCGACCCATCCGAGGCCAGAAATAACGGGTGACGATCCGGTGGAGAGTGCGCTGTGCTCCGTAGTGCCCAGCGGTCGGGTGATCGTGGTATGCCCGCAAGATTTCGCTTCTTTCGTGCAAAGGCACTACTATCTGGGCGTCTTCCGTATCAACGTTCGGTGCATATCGAAAGAGGACACCGTCGTTGAGTAGGTAGCCTCGGGATGACCATTTCATCAATTCCTCGTCCGCTGTGGTTGACTCCAATGCTTCGATGATCGTCTTTAGGTCGTCATCTTTTAGCTGCTCGCCTCGGGTGATCGCTGGTCCTCGGCACGGTATATCAATCGTGACTTCGGCGACGTCAGTCTTTTCTTCCTCGTTCCAGGGCTCGGCGGGCATCCTTGATAGCATATTCGCCACCACATTGCATCGGCCGGGAACATACTGGATGTCCGGGCAATAGGGTTGCAGGAGCAACGCCCATCGCGCTAGTCGTCCGCTGGGAGATTTGAGAGTCATCAGCCACTTCAGGGGTTGGTGGTCGGTTGCAATCTTCACTTGTGCCCCCTCGATGTACCCTCTAAATTTCTCTACGGCCCATACCACGGCCAGGGCCTCTCGCTCTGTGGTGGAGTAGTTTTTCTCTGCCGAGGTCAACAGTCGGCTGGCATATTCAATGGGATGTTCGGTTTCCCGATATCCTTGTAGTAAGACAGCCCCTATGGCATAGCTGCTCGCGTCCGTTCGTATGGTGTACGGTTGGGTCTTGTCCGAGCAGCTCAAGATCGGTGGAGAAGTGAGAGCTTCCTTGAGTCGGTTGAAGGCCTGCTGCTGCTTCGGAGTCCATTCCCACGTTGCTTTCTTCTTCGTCAGTCGGGTTAAGGGTTCGGCAACGGAGGCGAAATTTGGCACAAACCGCCTGTACCATGAGCAAGTTTGTAAAAATGAGATGAGTTGTTTCAGGTTCTTCGGTATCGCCATGTCTCGTATCGCCTTAACCTTTTCAGGGTCGGAATTAATGCCTTCAGCTGTGATGACGTGCCCCAAGTACTTGATTTCCCGGCAGCAAAATCGACATTTCTGCCGGTTGATCCGCAGACCAAATTGGCGTAGTCGGTCAAAGACAGCTTTTAGGTCCGAGAGCTGATCTTCATAACTTGCGGACAGCACCAAGAGATCATCAAGATAGACGAGGGTGTTACGATCTCCAAGTCCAGCCCTCATCCGGTCCATGAGGCGTTGAAAGGTAGCTGGTGCATTTTTGAGCCCGAACGGCATTCGTTTGAATCGGAAGGTTCCGAACGGTGTTGTGAACGCTGTCTTATCTCGGTCTTCCTTCGTGACTTCGATTTGCCAGTAGCCGGATTGCAAATCTAGCGCTGACATGCAGCCAGGGTGTTTTGCTGAATGCAGCAGGTCGTCAATTCTGGGCAGCGGGTATGAGTCGGTGACAGTCACTGCGTTTAGCTTCCGGTAGTCTATGCAGACCCTGACGCTGCCATCCTTCTTCGGTACCATGACTACCGGGACAGCCCAGGGCGACTCACACTCCTCGATTATGTCGCCATCTTTCATTTTTGCTATTTCCTTCTTTAATAAGTTCCTCTTCGCAGGTGGCATGCGATATGGGGGGACTGATGTTGGTGGATGGTCGCCAGTATCTAGACGGTGTACCGCTTCTGCCGTCGGAGGACCCACTGTTTTAAATAAATCGACGTTTTCATTTAGCAGTGTCTGCAGCTTCTGTTTCTCTTCTGAAGTCTCTTCTGAAGTGAATTGACGGCGGCGATATCCACTCTTACTTGAGCTGATTCATATGTGCGAACGCACCTATCGAAGAGTTCGTCCAGTCCTGGCCATTTCAGCGGGTTTTCACCCTGAGCTTCGGTCGTCGTTAGCCCATCATACTCTTCCTCAGTGTCGCGGAGGTATTCTCGCAGTTCGGCTGTTTCGTTCGGTTCTGGTATGCGGCTCAAAAGTCGCAGTGGTGGTTTCACCAACTCCTTGATCTCGTGGAGATGTTCCGCATCAATCGGAGCGAACTGGACCTTCTTCATCTCCCCCTCGTTGAAAGGTGGGTCTCCATTCGTCTCTCCCAGAAAATCATAACGTTGGTCTGGCGAGTCCACGAAATGCCAACTTCGTTGAGGAAGGTTGAGGTCGATGCCAGCGTCTTCGACGAAGTCGACTCCTAGAAGAGTACGATTATCCTTGCTCTTGGGGAGGACTATGAATCGTGTCCGGATCTTGCGGCCCTCGAGCAGCACGTCTAGCTCGGTGGTTGGTACGTTGTGGACGCGGGGGTGTCCATCGGCTAGGGACACTTACATTTGCTTTTCTTCAAATTTTATGCCCTTCTGGCATAATAGTGTATAGAGGTTTTGGCTTGCAACTGAGCAGTTGCCCCAGCGATGCCTATCTTCACTGCAGGTCGAAGTCGGAGATTTGGTATCGGGTTTACCGTGCAGAATGCTGACTGTGTTGTAGGGACCTTCGGTGTTTTTGAACATTCGGGGCATTTACTGCGGACGACGCCGGGTTTTCCGCACCCGTAGCAACGTAACGGTGTTCGTAGTTCTTGCTGGTGTGTCGTCTTCGGAGGTTGTGGTGTTTTCTGGTATTGAGGAGTCGATGCAGGAGTATATTTGCTCGGTGAAGCATGGTAGGTTCTGTGGCGGCATTCAAAACTTGTATGCCCTTTACGTCGGCAGAAAGTGCAACGGCGGCGGTCCTTCGGATAAGGCAGCTTGAATTGGTGTTCGTTTTGGCGAATCTGCTTTTCTGTCGCCGTTTGTTGCCGTTATTTCTCCTTCTCAAGGTCCTCAACGTTGCGAGCTCGTTGGATAAGCTCCGAAAAGGTGGTTACGGAGTCTCGCGGGATTTTGGTACGTAATTCGATACGTAACAACCCATAAATCATGTCCATCTGGACATTTTCCGTGTGCGGGGTAGGGAGCTCCGCCAGGATTGCTCGCTTTTGGCTGATAAACAGATCAGTGGGTGTTTTCTCCTCCTGGCTCGTCCGGAAAAGGTCCGTGTATACTTGGTAGGCCAGGCGACGCGGTGCAAAGGTGGCTCGTATAAGCTCTAGGGCTTCGTTCCACGAGGTGACGGTGTCCTTTACACCTCGCCACCAGATTGAGGCATGCTCTTCCAAAAGCAGTGGTAAGCCTTTTACTGCATTCTCGTTTGAAATATTTTCTATTTCTTTGAAAATCGAAATAGTCGCGAGGAACGCGTTTTCTTTGGCGTAATCGTGTGCGCCGTTAAAACGTGCCGTGCACTTCGCAAAACTCCCCTGCTCTTGGGATTGTCTTCCACTCAGAGAGCCAATGAGTTGAGTGAATTGGGTAGGTGAAAACTGGAGAGCTGATGGTGGATTGATGGATACTGGATTGGAGTTGCTGCTCAGGTCAGGATCGGTGTCTGGGTTGGATTGGGTATCGGTAATGGAGTCATGGGCCTCGGCCCGCACGTTGGGCGCCAGAATTATAGCCGTGCTAGGACTTTTTTGCTTCGCGGATCTACTTCTCGTGGCCATGTTGGAGCGGACTCGGGAAATCGAAGGGAAACACAGGAAATTCTGAGCTAAACAAACAAGGTCAGGGATTTATTAGGAGAAATCAGGTTTTACATAAGAGGAGTACAATGCAAGGATCATGTTTGGACTTGGTTATAAGGAACGGTTTATCCGTGATTCGATATAATGCAAATCATTATGATCCTTAGCAACGACTCCTTTTAATTGACGTATCGGGCATCCGGCCTTCTCAGCCGAACTCTCCCATCACCTACGATCGGGCGTCCGGCCTTTTCAGCCGTACTCTCCCCATCGTAGGGTATCGCGAAATATCTCGACGTGCCCTGGGCGTCCGTGTGACTCTCCGAACTCTCGTCTCTGGGAGGCGACCGGCCTTTTCAGCCGTTCTCTCCGTTCCACCAGAGGTCCAGCAAAGCTAGCCCCCGTACTCTCCTGTTTTGCCTAATTCTCTCAGGCGGCCGTGGCTTCTTACCTCGTGCTCTCCTTCGAGAATCCGGCGGAATCGGGGCGAGCGCGTACGCGATCGCGATTCTTATATGGAGTCGTTGCTATGCTGGTCGAGCCGCCGCGGCCGCAATCAACAACGCGGTTTCCATGCAGGTGTCCGCTCGGATCGGAGCGCGGAGCTGCATGGAGCTCGCGGGGCTCTCGCGGTGCGGGAGGCACCGCGAGCCTCTTCGGCTCTTTAAAATCGAAATTTCCAGACGGTTCTGGAGCGCTTCGTTACAAACCATTGTTATTGCTTAAAAACCGAAT
Source organism: Ectemnius cavifrons (assembly GCA_964023945.1). NCBI lineage: Eukaryota > Metazoa > Arthropoda > Insecta > Hymenoptera > Crabronidae > Ectemnius > Ectemnius cavifrons. The sequence continues at coordinate 7,014,566 of OZ030376.1, read as the reverse complement.
TTCGCGCTGATTTCACGTTTCTACTAGAAATTTCGTTTGTCCGGCGATATTTCCGAGATGGATGGACCGATCTTGATGAAACCTTGCCTATCTTATAGAGGATGCTCACGGCTTGGTCCCAATATAAATTTTGTCGAAATTGTTTAACATTAACCATTGTTATTGCTTACGAACCGAATTTCGCGCTGATTTCACGTTTCTACTACAAATTTCGTTTGTCCGGCGATATTTCCGAGATGGATGGACTGATCGGGATGAAAACTTGCCTATCTTATAGAGGATGCTCACAGCTTGGTCCCAATATAAATTTTTCCCAAAATGTTTAACGTTAACCATTGTTGTTGCTTAAAACTCGAATTTTTAGTGGCTTATAAGTATGTACTAAAATTTCGCTTGTCCGGCGATATCTCTGCGATGAATAGACTGATCGGAATGAAACCTTTTATATCTTATAGAGGATGCTCGCCCTTTGGCCCCAATATAAATGTGTCCGAGATTTTTTAACATTAACAACTCATATTGCATAAACACCCAACTTTCCATTGTCGATTGGTAACTTACAAGGATGGTTCTCGCGGTACACCCTCTTGCATAAATTTCGGAATGTACAAACTTTTCTTTCTTCAACAAATTCGGCTACATTTCTTCGTCTATAACTGTTACACCAGTGCAACGATGAAATTCAAAATAAAATCGACCACGAACCACCAATTTATTGATTTCCTATACTAAAAAGCATTAAATAAAAAAATATATATTTTCCAGAGAGCTGAAAAGTAAGAAACAAGCAACACAAAAAATGCCCTGAAAAGTAAAAAATAACTTCTTGTTGTCATGGATACAGAAATTTGCATTAAGCCTAAATATTCTGCAACTTTTCGGAGGCGGCGCAAATATAAGTAAAATATTACAAAAGTCACGAAATCCTCACACTCAAATCTGGAAATACTCGTGGTCTGTATGTACATATATACAGGGTGTAAACGGTATGACCCGCAACCTCTTCAGGGGAGGTAGGGGGAGGAATTCTAAGGCGACAGAGCGCAAATGTTGAGGTCCTATCTCTTTTCATTTAATTGTTATTGCATTTTAAAGTTAGCTGTAAGTTATTGGCCCGGGTAGTAATCTAGCGGCAGGGCGGCAGCATTGGGGAGTGGCCGAGGGCCCCTCCTTACTTTTTTGCGCTTTTTCTCTCAGTCCCCTTCGGTGATTCCATCTTATTACGTCTCGACGTTGACTCATTGGGATGTAACTAGGCAAGTGAGGAGGGATAGAAGGAGGGACCATACGGTGATGTTGACAAAACATTGATCAGGGTGAGGAAATTAAAAGTCGCTATGCACGGTGAGATTTGTATCGATACATATCGCAAGAATGAGTATAGGGATGAAAATCTTAACAAGTATTTGAAGCGCCTGTATTATAATAATTTTAGATTATTATGTTTAGCTGCGACTATCTCCAATAGCCGCCTCTCTATGTTGCTAAAATTAAGTTGGTAAATACACCGGGGTGTTTTCTAGGGACCGTGTAAATTTTCATTTGGTGCACCCTGGACTTATTTAGTTATGTAATAATATTATCGTACTTTACTTCAAACGACACTTTCTAGGATCTTTTCTTTAAAAATCACAACCCTGCAACTATAAAAGGTATCGACAAAGGGCAAACGACATAGATTCGGTGATTTTAACGATTAGTATCCGAGTCGGAATTAGATAACCCGGGATAATGAGAGATTTATGACAGGATGCCGAGGTATACGAGACGGCAGAGTGTACTGCAGGTAGTCGAAGCGCTGGCAATTTGGCCTTGTGTTCATTAGCTATCGGTAGGCTCATGCTTGACAGACCCAAGGTGCGGAAGGGTGACAACCAGCCGTTCAACGTTGCATTGTCTATTTTTAGTAGTCAGAAATTCAGTGTCTCTTGAACTTGCCCACGATGTCGGAAAACTAGCCTTGCTTTCTGTAACCAGCAGCACGGTACTAACTAAAGCAATGTTGGGGGCAACAATTCTCGGGAGCTTAGGAATATTTTCGCTTATGTTAAAAATGTATGGCTACCAACAATTATGTTTTATGGGTATCGTAAATGGCTTCTTGCCCGCTTAAAAATCATTCAATTACTTGTGTACAAGGACTAGCAAATTGGAAGCATAGCCGACTGCACAGGGGAAGGAAGTATTCGGGACGCTTATACTTTTTAGGGTGGTATCGTAAATCACCATCGGTTGTCGAGCTGGCAATTTTTATTAGGTAGAGAGAAATGACCTTAAACTGAAGATGGAAGGGGCGGGACATAGCCAGTCCTATACATAGAGAAATAAGAGACGGTCGGCGGCCCCTCAAAGGTGTCATGTGACATCATGCTACGACCCATGGCCTGGGATGCACCAGGAAGGAACGGACCTGACTACCTTCACGGACTACTGATTCTGCAAACATCATTTAACGAGATGCAAAATACAACAAGCATTATTAGCTAAACCAATCAGAGCAGCGAATTGTCCTTTGGGGTGTTAACTTAACTCGCATTGGTGTATGCGCTTACGATTTTATAGGACGTTGCTATCAATAGGGTCGAAGATAGCGTGTGTACCTTAAACATCTTACAACTAGTAAACAAAAAAAGATCGGACCTAAAAATATGAGCTGTATCACCTTAGAATTCCTCCCCCTACCTCCCCTGAAGAGGATGCGGGTCATACCGTTTACACCCTGTATAATAAAATATAACCAAAAAAAAATAGATATCATACAAGAAAGCTAAGCTTTCATTCAAAGATACTTAGATTTAACTCGCATTAGCAATTAACAATACAAAAAATCTTGGCGTGTGCGCGCTTCATTCGAGGCACTTGCTCCGGTAATATACTAAAAAACTTTTAAAGAAACATATACGCGATGAACTGAGAACCTCCTTCTTATCAATATCGGGAAAAATGATCTCCTTGTCAGTTATGAGGCACTGGACAATGCTCGTGAAATCGGAGAATATTCATATATCGGAGGCAAAAATGGGATAACAATGCCGCTGTATATAGTATATATGATTGAAAATGAAAGATTTATTAGGATTTACTTATATTGTAGTAAACTCAGTGTTAGGTTTAACACCAGTACTACCGAACGAGTTGAAATGACTTTTTTTGACGTGGTTCGTTATAGCAGCATAACAATCGTTGGTAGTTCTAGTGTTAAATCAGTTTTCCATTGCCTTTTTACCTCGGAATGAAGCGCGCGCACGCCAAGATTTTTTGTATTGTTAATCGGTAATTTATTATTAATTTATTGTTAATTGCTAATGCGAGTTAAATCGAGGTATCTTTGAATGAAAGCTTGGCTTTCTTGTATGATATCTATTTTTTGTTGTTATATTTCATTATATATTATATTTGTTATATTTTTGTGGGGAAATCCGACTGCTACTTGGCGCATTTTCTTACATTTTAATGTTTTTGGACGGATTTCATGTCTTTTTGTTAGTTAATGCTTAACAATAAAGACAATAAATTTTTTAATTATTTATCAATGTTTCATTTTTGTGGGAAAATCAAACTGCTACTTGGCGCATTTTTTTACAGTTTAATGTTTTTCGACGGATTTCATGCCTTTTTGTTAGTTAATGCTTAACAATAAAGACAATAAAAATTCTAAGTATTTATCAATGGTTTAATTAATAAATTTAAAAGTAAAATTTTATTAAAATGTCAAGTGCCATTTCTGTTCAAATATGCACCATCACCTATGTGCATGTTTATGTTATAATGTAACTCTAATGTTACAATGTATTTATAACTTAATCATGCACATAGGAGGAGATCTAAGAAATTGAGCTGAATGTGAGAATATAGATTCCTCAGATAATATACTTTGCACTTGACAAATTCACATTAGCAAAAGAAAAATTACCAATAGCTAGGATGCATTTAAATTGCAAATTAGATAAGCTATACCCTCATACGCACTCTAACATTGGTGTATCTTGACAGCCAAATGCATAGCTCAGGGTGCGCATAATCTAATGTAATAAAATTTGTTAAATAAGTACTGATTACCAATAGCTAGTATGTAGCTAAATGACTGTTGTGCGAAGACTGGGTTGGCCGGAGCGAACCCGATTGTAGTCTAGCACGTTATTGTTTTTTTGGGCTTTCTTCACTTAAGGATTAGTATCCAATCCAGGGTTGTGCGGTTGACGTGTAAGTTTATTTCATACTTATAGTTGTTTCTTACGTTTACGCAGAGTGAACGTCGTCGTCGGTCGTCTACTAGGACCGGGTGTGGGTCCGTGGTGAAGGTCGTATCACTCGGGGCTGACTCGCCCCCGAATTGTTTTGTTTGGCCTTTTATATGGTTATTTTTTGTTGACGTGTTCTTCTTCTAAGGGGGTCATGCATTGGACTCTGGTTGTTACGAAATACTGCTTAGGCAATTGATTTCGGAAGGCCCGTTGGTCTACTTGTTAATGTGCATTCTTGCAGTTATTGGTGGTCGGGTTACGACATGACACATGATTGATAATTATTGCTTGCTTGATTCATTTTATTCTTTAGCTGAAGTGTTCCTTGAGCGATGAACTTGACAGTCATGATCATAATACAACTAAATTAGGACTTCCGTTTCCGGTGACGAGTGTGAAAGGTGTGAGAAAGGTGTTTGAGAGTGGAGAAAGTGTGAGTGAAGGGCGAGGGCTTCAGGAGGAAGGGTGAAGAGCATAGAGAGGGAGTGCGAGGTGTAGGGAACGTTGGGTGAGAAAGGGATCAAGGGGGGCGGTGAAGGAAAAAGGGTGAGAGGAGCTGAGAGAAAGGTAGAGGTTAGGCGAGGGAAGGCACGTGGAGCGCACGTCGGACCGTAAGCGCGGGGAAAGGGGGAAGTGGAGCAGTCTGGTAGAGGGAGGACAGGTGGCGCTAGGCAGGTGGGAGAGTGGATAAAGGAGGCGGGAAATTTGAAAGGAGGAACGGAAAGAGGATGGAAGGTGAGAAGGTGGATGAAGTAGGAACGAAGGAGGGAGGAAAAGAAAGGGCGAAGGAGGGAGGAGGAGAAGGGGTGAAGGAGGGAGGTGCTGTGAAGGGGAAGAAGAGGGGGAGACCTTAGAACGTTGAGAGGCTGAGGACGCACAACATGGGCAGCCTAGTAGGTGTAGGAGGAGGTCTGGAAGGAATGTGGGGGGTGAAAAGAAAAGGGAGAGACGAGGAGGATAAGGAGAAGGAAGCGGGGCAGGTCTTTAAGAAAAGCGTGCTCACGGGAAGCTCGCCGACGGGTGGAGGGAACAAGGAAGTGGCGCGGAGAGGGGTTAACGGAACCGGGGGGGGGGGGGCAGACGATGGAATGGACAGGGGAGGGCTAGGGGAGGGGGAGCTGGGTGAGTGGAAAGGGATGGTGTGGCAGCTGATGGAGGAAATGAGAAGGTTCAAGGAAGAGGTAGAGAGGAGGGAGGAAAAGAGGGAGAGGGAGATGGAGCTTCTAATGGGGATACGGGAGGAACTCAGTAGGGAAAGGGAGATAGGGAGGAGGGAAAGGCAGGAGTGGAGGGAGGAGAGAGAAGAGTGGCGAGAGGAGAAGAGGAGGTGGGAGGAGAAGGGTCAAAGAATGGAGGAGGTGATGGAGAAGATGAAAAAATGGGAGGCAGAGAGGAAGGAGGAAAATGGGATAGGGGAGGTGGGGATGTTGAGAGTGAGGAGACTGGAGTTAGCAGTGGATAAAAAGGAGAGAGAAAGGAGGAGGGAGAATGTAATAATGAGGGGAATGGAGTTGGAGGGTAAAGAGGTAGAGGGGGCAGTTGGAGAGCTGTGGAAGGCAATGGGGTTGGAGGAGGAGGTAGGCAAAATAAAGCAGGTAGTGAAGGTAGGCTCAGAGGGGAGGGGGGAGGGATAGTGCTGGCAAAGTTGGAGAGCAGAGAGGCGAAGAGGAAGGTGATGGAGGCACGCAGGAAGTTGAGAGGTAGGAGGGAGAGAGTGGAGGATGATCTTACGGGGGAGGAAAGAAAAGCGAGATGAAAGATAGAGAAAGAAGCGGGAGAGGAGAGAATGAAAGGGAATAGGGTGCAGGTGGGGTACATGAAGATGTGGGTGAATGGGAAGGTGAGAAAATGGGATGAGGTGGAATAGAAGTGGATGGAGATCCAGGGAAACTGAACGGGGGAGGGGGGAGGGAGAGAGGGGGGAGGAAGTGAGTGGGTGTGAAATTGTGTTTTGGAACGTGGCGGGTCTGCGAAATAAAGATAAGGATTTTTGGGATGGTCTGGGGGTGGGACGTGATGGTGTTGATGGAGACGTGGGTGGTGGAGAAGGGTTGGGCAGGAGTGAGGAGGAAGCTACCGAAGGGATATGTTTGGGATGCGCAGTGGGTGAAAAGAAGGAATAGGAAAGGAAGGGCGATGGGAGGAATGACGATGGGGGTGAGGAAGGGGATTAGGTGGGAGGAGGAAAAGGGGTGGGTGGAGGAGGAAGGGTTGATGGTGTGGAGGATGTGGGTAGGGGAAGAAAGCTGGAGGGTAGTAGGGCTATATGTGAACGGCGACTTGGAGAGGAAGATGGGGAAGGTAAGGGACTGGATGGAGGAGGGTATTGAAGGTACAAGGACGATAATAGGTGGGAGACTTTAATGCGAGGACTGGGAGGTTGGGAGGAGAGATAGTGGGGGGAGGTGAGCTGGAGGGAGAGGAGTGGAGTAGAAGGTCAAAAGATGAGAAAGAGAACGGAGAAGGGAGGAAGTTGGTGGAATTTATCGGGGAAAGGGGATGGTGGATAGCGAATGGGAATGTGAAGGGGGATGAGGAAGGAGAGTTTACGTATGTGGGAGGAACGGGGCAGACGGTAATTGACTATGTACTGGTGAACGAGTACACGGCAGGAAAGATTGAGACCGTGGAGGTGGAGGAGAGGGTAGAGTCGGATCATCAACCGATAAAAGCTGTGGTTAAAGGGGTGAAGAGGGGGGATACGAGGAAGGGAAGTGAAACGAAAGGAGGAGGGGGGAGAGGTGACTGGGGGCAAGACGGAAGGGAGAATTTTAAGAGAATGTTCAGAGAAGGGGTGAAAGAGGACGGAGCGGAGGGAAAAAGTTGGGAAGGGCTGGAATGCAGAGTGAAAGAGGCGCTACGGAGGATGGGGAAACGGAGAAAGAAGGGAGGGCAGAGGGGATGGTGGGATGAGGAGTGCAGAAGGGAGAAGATGAAGGTGAGGGAAGAACTGAGGAGTTGGAAAAGGGCGGGAGGAAGTGGGGAGGAGTATAGGAGAAGAAGGGGGCTCTGGAATAAGATGTGCGAGGAGAAGAAGAAGGTGGAGCAGGAGAGGTGGATGGAGGAGGGAGATGGGGTGAGAACGGAAGGGGATGCCTGGAAGTTGATTAACAGGGAGAGAGGGAGGAGAAGTCAAGTGAGTGAGGACATCGAGATGAAGGAGTGGGACGATTACTTCAGGGAATTGTTGGGTGGAGTAGGGTGGAGGGTGGTGAGGGGGGGCGGGGAGGGAAGGAGGGTGGCGGGATGAGGAGGGAAAGATATCGAGGGAGGAGTTGAGAGCGGTAGTGAAAAGGATGAAAGATGGGAAAGCAATGGGAAGTGATGGTATTGCGAGTGAGGTGTGGAAGTACAGAGGGGTGGAAAGTGCGTTGCTAGAGGTATGCAACAAGGTGTGGAGGGGGGAAGGGTGGCCGGAGGGATGGAAAGAGGGAGTGGTGGTGCCAATTCTTAAGAATGGCAATGGGAGCAGGGTGGAGGATTATAGGGGAATAACCCTGACGCAGACGGCGGACAAGGTGTATGCGGGAGTACTGGCGGAGAGACTGAAGGCTGAGGTGGTAGGGAAGCGGATACTGCCACCGAATCAAACCGGCTTCAGGAAGGGGAGGGGAACAATTGACAACATATACGTTCTTAACTACCTGATCAACAGACAGGTAGCTAGGAAGGTAAAGAGGTTGGTTGTACTCTTCGTCGATCTGAAGGCCGCCTTTGATTCGGTGAACAGGGAAGTGTTGGTGAGAGCAATGAAGGAGAGGGGGGTAAGGCAAGGGCTAGTGCGGAGGTGTGAAGAGGTGTTGAGGGAGACGGTAGGGAAAGTTAGAGTGGGGGAGAGGGAAGGGGAGAGATTCTGGACAGGAAGGCGAGTCAGACAAGGGTGTACTCTGAGCCCCTGTCTATTTACGATCATGCTGGCGGACATAGAGGAGGAGATGAGGAAGGGGCGGTGGGGGAGTACGAAACTGGGGGGGGGGGGTATACACGCTGGCATACGCGGACGATTTGGCGATATTGGCGGAGGACGAGGAGGAGATGAGGGGGGCCATGGGAACGCTGGAGAAATATATGGAGAAAAAGGGGCTGGTAGTTAATACAGGGAAGACAAAGGTTATGAGGTGTAGGAGAGGTGGAGGGGGGAAGAAGGAGGTGAGTTGGAGGTGGAAGGGGAGGAGGATAGAGGAAGTGGGAGAATATAAATACTTGGGTTATGTAATAACGAGGGATGGGAGACAGGAGAGGCATATGAGGGAAAGGATAAGGAGGGGAGCTGCGGCGATGGGGCAGGTGTGGGGCATCGGAAAGAGGAGGTTTGGGAAAGATTGGGAGAGAAGGATTTGGATGTTCGAGAGGATGGTCTGGCCGATTATAGGGTATGGGGTGGAGATATGGGGGTGGAAGGAATGGGAAGGGGTTGAGAGGCTGTGGGAAAGGTATTTGAACTGGGTGCTGGGAGTGAGGTGCTACACGCCGGGATATATGGTGAGGGAGGAGCTGCAAAAAGAGAGGTTGAGGACGAGGGCAGGTATTAGAGCGTGGGGATATGAGAAGAGGATAGTGGAGGGAAAAGCCGGAGAGCTGGTGAGGAGGTGTTATGAGGAGATGAGAGGTAGGGCGAGGAGAGGAGAGACAGTGGAAGGATGGGAATGTGAGCGGAAGGAATATTATGAGAAGAGAGGTTGGGGAATTGAGGAGGTGGAAAAGATGAGAGAGGAAGGCGGGGAACTGAGGGGAGAGGAATTGTTGGCGAGGGAGAGGAAAGAACAGGAGGGAGAAAGGTGGGAGAAGATAAGGGAGTCAAGGGCGAATAGGTGGTACAGTTGGGTGAAAGGGAAAGGAATACCGGGCTATCTGAGGAAGGGTTGGGCAGAGGAGATGGGGGCTGGGAGATATTGGTTGGAGGACAGCCGTAGGGAGTGTAGGGTGTGCAGGGGTGAAGAGGAGTCGTGGGAGCATGTCTGGGAGGTTTGTACAGGATGGGGGTGGGAGAAGGGATGGCAGGAGATGGTGGGGGAGGTGTTGGCTGAGGATGGTAAAGGGGAAAAGTGGTTGAGGAAAATTGAGCAGTGGAGAGGTGCGGGAGGGCAGGGGGGAGGAGAAGGGGAGAATGAGATTGGAGGAGAGTGAAAGTGCAGCGGAAACGGAGGTCGAGGTGTGAATGAGGATAGGAATGGTGAGCGAAGTGTGGATGGATGGAGGGATGTGTTGGAGAGGAGGACGAGGGGAGAGAGAGAGGGACAGGTAGACTGGAGAGAGGGGGCGAGGACGGAGAGAATGGCTTGGTAGAGCGTGCGGAGCGGAGAGAGCGAGCGGGGGAGGCGAGCGTCGATGCGAGGAGAGGTGGAGAGAGGTGGGACTAGGGAATAGGATAAGGCGAGCGTAAAGATGTATGTTGGTGGGAGGCGAATAGTTTGTAAGGATTGTAACCCTGAGGGGAACAAAATAAACATTATATACAACTAAATTAGATTGCCTATGAGCATTCTGCTTTGTTTATATATTATAATTATAAAGCGTTAAATCAAATAATGATTCAGAGTAGCAAAAGAGAGATTCCCAATAGCTATAATATATTGAAATTTTAAATGATTGGACTTAACACTTGTGACGAAGTGTCCTCTCCTAGCGAGCATAAGACCGGAAGGTTGATCATCAGCCCCGTTAGGAAATATAAAAACGTAGCCTCCAGGCAAGGTCGACAGTTAAGCCAATTTAAAACCTTTGTTTCGCTCCTAATGCTATTTGATTTTCGCGTGAGCCGTTTAGGCACCATAGACCAGGGACGTCGCTTCGCCACCTGCATCCTGGCACCTATCTTAAGTTTCGTCACCAGCAGCCACGAGACTTCGGCTCGACGTGGAGACTCCACTGCGGATGGTAGCAGCCTACGAAGGATTTCCCATGCAGTTTTGGCCACACCGCGGGAAATCTGGGCGGTTGGGAAGGCACATCCAGGCGGAAGGATTCATCGACAGCCGTCGCTAGGATCTTCCGATAGCGCAGGGGCACGGCCCTGTTGCGGAGGCTCCCCGAGCCTTGGAGCCCGGACTGCGTTTGGTGACAATATCGGCCACGTCAGGGGTGCAGGGGGAAATTAGAATTAGTCTATTAAAGTCCCGCGCGCGGAAGGAGCGAACACTCGTTGTGTAGATTTGACAGTGTAGTTCCGTGATCAGTTGTGTTCCGCCAGACACCACTCCTCAAAATCATTTGGTAAGCGATCCGCTTTTGGGACCAATCTATTTCGTTTCGACGTTTGGCCGGTCAGGGGATTGTCCTGACCGAGTCTTGTCCACGTCTCGTCCTTGTGCTTCCATAGTAGAAAACACACTGCAGAGATTCCGCGAGAATCAGGTCGACCTTCCTGGAGGACTCTCGTCTTCACGACGAGTCATTTCCGTCCACTAGCTTAAGTTTCGCGTCGCGAGGTTCCCTTTTTGGAAGTTAGGACCACCGCTTATCCGTGAGTCTCGTCGTTCCGAGACCTTCTTACTTGTTAGTTCCGGCCACCGCAGGCCATAGAATTCTTTTCCGATCTGCTCCTCACGGGCGCCGTGTAACTCCCGTGAGCGAAGTCCGTTTTCCCGCCGTTATCTATTCTCATCTGGTATTTGTAACATCGTACCACCTAGCCAATAAACCTCGGGTGCATTATAAATTTTCCTGTCTTGGTTGCGTCTCCTGCCGAATCCACCGCTCTCCTCTATTCCGGCCTCTGAGCTGCCGCGTTAGTGAATCCGACTGCGAATCCCTGGAAGTTGTCCGGCTAATAGCCGGTCCAGTTAGCTTTACGTGGTACCGCGGGGTACCTGGCGCCCATCTTTTAAGGCTTCCGAATTCGTAGTCGAGGGTTAGGGTTTAGTGCACGTTCCGCCCTTCGGGCGATTCAATTCAGGCGTCTCGAAAGAGCGCTATCAATCTAATTATCGTTTTGTAAATTCCGTCATACAAAAGAAATATTTCACATTTTCCTGGGTAACTGGCTGCGGGTAGTTCTATCCCCGAGCAGCCCCAGGAAAATTCCTCACACACTTTACAAATTATTCCTGATTGTCAAATACCTAGCTGGCGGAGCGCAAACCTAAAGTGCTGAAATTAGTTTGAGCAAGTACTGATTACTAATACCGAGCATTCCCTTGAACTGTAAATAAATAATTGCTAATATTGCTTTAAAGATAAATATGCTATACTCTTGACAATTTTAACTATTGGTAATCAGCACTCGTTCACCAAACACATTTGACACTTCATAATTCTTAATAATGACAAGATTACAGGGACAGGGGCAAGGACACTATACTCTTTTATTAACTAAATAAAAGCATGGAATCTGGAATAAAATAAAATAATAAAATTGGACTGTGTCACATAACCATTATTTTTTGTTATATTTCATTATATATTATATTTGTTATATTTTTGTGGGGAAATCCAACTGCTACTTGGCGCATTTTCTTACATTTTCATGTTTTTGGACGGATCCATATCTCTTGAACGACTGAACCGATTCGCTTGATTTTTGGCTCATTTGATTCAGAAAAATCAACGAAAAAATACAAAATTCAGAAATAAATCCTTGGAGCTGTAACTTTTCCATAAATCGAGGTGAAACTTTTATAGCGGACGAAAACCGCTACACTTCGGGATAAGTATCCTCGGTAGTCGCGCGCTGTTACTATATATATAACTACTACTTGGCGCGAGACTCTACCGAGTCTCCTGATTTCACCTGCTTATTTTACTCGCGGAAAAGGCAAATGCGGATTAAGATTCTTTGTTGACTATTCCTAAAAATGTAACTTTCTGTTGTTATAATTAATGTCTCGTCGGAAGGAATTAGGTCCTTTAAATATTGCAAAGGCTCGAATCTCCAGGTTTAAACAAAACGTTTATTTTCTCAACTGAAAGATGTGCGTCCATCTTGTTTTATGGCTCGGGCAAGGAAGGACCAGTCACAAGGGCGCCCCCTTGCGACATGTCGGATACTCAATCCGCGCATGCTCATTACAAATATTTTGTTCAGTGTGTTGCGTACCGCGACCTCTCTCGCGCTCTGAATCTAGCTGTTAATCGACAATGCCGACATTTTTAATCGGCGGCAGTATCGCTCGAATTTAAGTTAGACATGCATTAGAGAATCATATAAATCAGTAGGATTTCTGCGTTATTATTTCAAGAATAGAACGCGACATCGGACACACAGATGTTTGAACTCATTGTTAAGGAGAAAGCAGCGAAGCGAGGCCTAGGATAAACATAAGGGTATTTAGCCAAGTAGTCACGTTTTGACTTCGTGGAAGGTCCGCGATAAGCCTAATACAATGGGCTTAGAAAAACTCAAGTGTCGAGACTCCTCGCAACTTTCGAACATGAGGAATCAATTGCGCCTCATAAATTAGCCACTTCCTGGAACCAGGCCGTCGCCGCTTCTTTCTCTCTCGCTCAGTCAAGAGCCCAGGAGGGTTTTTCCGCGGCTCGGGCATTTCCCCCCCTCGCCGCTATTTTCGTCAGTGCCCAGCTCACGCAGCCTAGGTCAGGAGTAGGGCCTGGAGTAGAGGGAGAGCCCTTCCGCTGCGCGCGCTTCAAGGAACCTAAAGATGGAGTAGGGCCCACGGGTACGCACCAATAGGAATGCGTAAGGGCCAGCGTTTGCCTTAGCGAGAGCCGGATCACTTCCTCCTCCGCGCCTGGAGAAGGGAGTTTTCCAAGACGTTCGCCGATTTCCAACCGAGGAAACGAACGTCACTTCGAGATCTTTTTTCGAGCTGATAACTTCGGTTTTGTCTTTCGAAACGTAATTCTGTTCTGGACAGTAACGAACTCAGATCGTAATTTCTCAATATATTTATTCAACCATTTTCAACCTTACAACTTCGTTCAATTATTCCAAACTTCCCTCCTGTGCGAGCAGGGTGCTCAGCGCCCCACGGGCACACTTACCCACTTTCCCATCGTTCCGTCGGTACGTTCACGCAACAAGTGTATCTCAACACGCCCCCTCACTGAACAATTTCTCTTTCTTATAAAAAAATTAACATAGTCACTTAACATGAATATAAAGATAACAGTCTGATATATCTTAAAGTTATTTAACATCTCGCACGCCCATCATCTCCCTCATTTCTTGGAATATTGGCTTAGCCAATCCTTTGGTTAGCATGTCTGCTATCTGACTTCTGCTTTCTATGTATTCCAAAACTATCTCTTGATTAAGTATCTTATCTGCTATGTAAGAGTATTTAACATCAATGTGTTTGACTCGTTTGTTGTTTTGCCATACAATTTTGCTTCTTAGTAGGCCATATCACCACATTGCCACCTATAGTGAACAGATATCCTGTCACCGACTTTCGGTCATAAGCATCACTTCCCCAATCTGAGTCTACATAGCCCTTTAAAGTTAAACCATTTCTCTTGTAACATAAACCTAGGTTTGCTGTTCCTTTTATATATCTTAGGATTAGCTTTAATCCCTTCCAAGCTTCCTCACTATAGTTGCTTTGATACCTACTAAAGTAGTTTAGACTGTAGCTTAGGTCCGGTCTACTACTTAGCATTAAGTACATTACACAGCCTATCAGTTCCTTGTATGGTTTATCACATCTTTCTTAATTTCTAGATTCGGTTTTGGTTCAATCGGTATTGCACTCGGTACAGAATTTTCCATATTAAATCGACGCAGTACTTTGTCAATATATTTCGCCTGACTTATTCTCAAGATTCCTTCCTTTTTATCATACTCAATCTCTAAACCTAAAAAGTTCTTAAGATCACCTTTTGCTGTCATTTTAAACTCTGTCATTAGTTTTATTTTGACTTCTTCTATTTGTTTTCTGTCATCGCACGCTATAATTATGTCATCAACATAAAGTAGTAACATTATTAATCTTCCTTCTACAATCTTTCTATATAAACATCCATCATTCTCTGACCTTACGAAGTTCAATTGAGTTGCAAAGTGATTAAATCTTTTATTCCAGCACTTGGCTGCCTGTCTTAAACCATATAAAGCTTTCTTAAGCTTTCGTACTTTGTTATTCCCTACTTTTATTCCTTGGGGGGGGGGGGGGGGGGGGGGGTAAATGAAAATGTTTTCGTTCAGGTGGCCATTTAGAAAAGCCGATTTTACGTCTAGTTGTTCAAAGAACATGTTTCTCTGACATCCTATAACTAATAGCGTCCTTATGGTTATCATCCTAGCGACTGGTGCGTAAATTTTGTCGTACTTGAAGTCATTCTCTTGTGCAAAACCTCTAACTACTAATCTTGTTTTATATCTATTCGTCTCCTTTTCTTCTAAAGATTTGTATGTAAAAACCCATCTTGTATCATAAATTCTTTCGTTTAGTGGTCTTTGAACTTGCACCCATGTTTCATTTTCTTCTATTGCTTGGATCTCTTTATCAATTGCTTCTAACCAGGTCCCTCTGTCTGATCTACCATTAATTTCTTTAAAAGTCTTTGGTGTATCTTCCACATATGATATAGCGTTAAACGCACAATATAATTCATAATCGTCGAGCCTCGATGGCAATCTCTTTTCCCTGTTGCTCCTATTCCTACTGCTATTTAGTTACTGCCCTCCCTGACTTTCTCCAACACCTGTTTCATTTAAGTCCCTATCATCTTGAACTTCTTTGCCAAGAGTAGGTTGATCCCTTTCTACATCGTCCAATTCAGTATCGTTTTGTCTCGGTATTGCTATTGTTTCCACTCTGCGGGTAAGTTCATTCTCATTGAATGATACATCCTGGGCTATAATTACCTTTCTCTTGTTTTTATTCCATAGCCTATAACCGGTTGGTGAATATCCTATCATTATGCATTCCTCCACCTTTGAGTCTAACTTATTTCTAAATTGCCTTGGGATGTGACTATACGCAGTACATCCGAATACTTTTAAGTTTCCTACATTAGGCTTCCGGCCATACCACACTCCTGCTGGTACAATTGTTCCATTCTGTGTCTCGTGTGGACTTCTGTTAATTAGATATGCTGCAGTCCTAGCTGCCTCGTTCCAAAAAGGCTTACTCATACCTGATTGTAATAATAGCGCTCTTATTCTTTGGGTCAATGTCCTATTCATCCTTTCTGCCTTTCCATTCAACTCAGGAGTGTAAGGTACCGTATAGTCCAACGTTATGCCATTCTCATTACAAAAATCCTTCATTTCATCTGAGATATATTCTCGTCCATTGTCACATCTTAACATGGATATTGTCTGTGAAAACTTGGACCTAGTCTTCCTATAATATTCCTTGAACCTTTCTGTCACTTCGTATTTTCCCTTCAACATATACACAACTGTGAAATTTGAAAAATCGTCAATGAATGTCAACATATATCTATCCGTCCAAAAACATTAAAATGTAAGAAAATGCGCCAAGTAGCAGTTGGATTTCCCCCAAAATTGAAATATAACAAAAAAGATAATAGATATCATACAAGAAAGCCAAGTTTTCATTCAAAGATACCTCGATTTAATTCGCATTAGCAATTAATAATAAATTAACAATAATTTAGCGATTAACAATAAAAAAAACTTGGCGTGTGCGCGCTTCATTGCGAGGTAAAAAGACAATGGGAAACTGATTCAAACCCAAAACTGACTTTACTAGAATTTAATTTCTTTAAAAGTTTTTTTAGCAATATTACCAGAGCAAGTGCCTCGAATGAAGGGCGTACACGCCAAGTTTTTTTTATTGTTAATCGCTAAATTATTGTTAATTTATTATTAATTGCTAATGCGAATTAAATCGAGGTATCTTTGAATGAAAACTTGGCTTTCTTGTATGATATCTATTATCTTTTTTGTTATATTTCAATTTTGGGGGAAATCCAACTGCTACTTGGCGCATTTTCTTACATTTTAATGTTTTTGGACGGATTTCATGTCTTTTTGTTAGTTAATGCTTAACAATAAAGACAATAAAAATTCAAAGTATTTATCAATGGTTTAATTAATACATTTAAAAGTAAACTTTTATTAAAATGTTCAAATATGCACCATCACCTATGTGCATGTTTATGTTGTAATGTAAGTTTAATGTTACAATGTATTTATAACTTAATCATGCACATAGGAGGAGATCTAAGAAATTGAGCTGAATGTGAGAATATAGATTCCCTACATAATATATAGCTTGCACTTAACAAATTCAATATTCCGAAGTTAAACAATATGAGATTTACAGCTTGCCTAATATAATTTAAAATTTTAACTTTAGTCTGTTGGAAGTTAGAAGCATGCTAGTAATTGGTAATAATTAGCACCTGTTTACTGATTCTCAATAGCTAGGGTGCATTTAAATTGCAGATTAGATAAGCTACACCCTCATACACACTTTAACTTTGGTATATCTGTATATACCAAATATCAGTACCAAATGCATAGGTCACAGGGCACACAATCTAAAGTAATGAAATTTACTAAACAAGTACTGATTACCAATAGCTATTATATCCGTAAACGACATGTGATTGGTTATTAGTACTTGCTTACATCATTTTAGTTCTTTAGCTGAAGCGTTCCTTGAACAATGAACTTGACAGTCAAGATACAAATTAGACTGCGTATGAGCATTTGGCTTGGTTTATATATTTTAATTGTAAAGCATTAAATCAAACAATGATTCAGACTAGCAAAAGAGAGATTCCTAATAGCTAGAATGTAATGAAATTAGAAATAATTTGATTTAATACTTTACAAGTTATTCCTGACTGTCAAGTGCCTAGCTGATGGAGCGCAAACCTAAAGTGCTGAAATTAGTTTGATTTAAAGGTCTGAAAATTGTTCAGTGTGTAGCGCAACAATCACTTAATCATTTTAGTTCTTTAGCTGAAGCGTGCCTTGAGCAACAAACTTGACAGTCTCAATACAACCACACTAAATTAGGCTGCGTATGAGCATATCGCTTGGTTAATAGTATAACACTAAAACATAAAATCAAACAATAATTCAGATTAGCAAAGGAGCGATTATCAATAGCCAGAATCTACTGAAATTGTAAATGATTTGACTTAATACTTTACAAGTTATATTTGATAAGCTATATATGCAAGCTCTCTCATTCTCAGTCTAGTTTTTTTATGTATCCTGACTATCAAGTGCCTAGCTGACAGAATGCAAACCTAAAGTGCTGAAATTAGTCTACGTAAGCAACTACTGATTACCAATAGCTAGCATTCCCTTAAATTGTAAATAATTGCTAACTAATTATTGGTTAAAAGATTCATATGCTAGACACTTGAGAATTTTAGCTATTGATAATGAGCACTTATTTACCAAATACAGTGAACAGTCATTTGTGAATTACGCACTTAACACTTTTGACATTTCATAATTCTCAATAGTCACAAGATAACAGGAACAGGGGCAAGGATAGTATGCTCTTTTATTAACTAAATAAAGAATTGAACCTGAAAAGCAAATAATAAAAATAAAATCGGAATAATCGGACTGTGTCACATAACCAGCCATGGCATAACCGGCTTAACCAATGTGTCGGTAATGTAAACACAACACAGCCATATTATCTCCGCAGCCCGCAGCATTTCTGATTGCTGCCATCTCGTATGAAAAAAGTGAAAGTTACATTTTTAGGAATTCTGCATGAATCCCATGACTCTTAATCCGCCTTGCCTTTACTACGAGAGTAATAACGAGGTGAAATTCATATCTCCTGAATGACTGAACCGATTCGCTTGATTCTTGGCTCATTCGATTCAGAAAAATCAACGAAGAAATACAAAATTCAGAAATAAATCCTTGGAGCTGTAACTTTTACATAAATCGAGGTGAAAGTTTTATAGCAGACGATAACCGCTACACTTCGGGAGAAGTATCCTCGGTAGTCGCGCGCTGTACTCTATATATAACTACTACTTGGCGCGAGACTCTACCGAGTCTCCTGATCCCCATCATATGATGTTGTGGTGATTGGACCACATACATCCGAGTGTGTTATTTCCAACATTCTCTTACTCCTAGTCATTGACCCAAACGGTACCTATTCATTTTTGCCTTGGTGCAAATCTCACAATAGTCTGGTCTATCTAAATTCAATCCTTTATTGAAACCGTCCACTAATTCCTTTCGTATTAGGTTCCTCAAACCATTATTTCCAATATGCCCATATCGCAAATGCCATTTCCTTAAACTTTCTTCATCGTTTTCCATATGGTATGTTTCTGGCACCAGCACCTCTATTTCTAATTCATACAAGTTCTCTCTGTTTCCTACAGCTAAGACTTTTCCCTCGCCATTCATTATCTTTGCACTACCATTCGCAAATATAACTGAATGTCCGTTTGAATCTAATCTTTTCACCGAAAGAAGATTCTTTCTTGAGTTTGGCGAATAGAACACTCTTTTTATCTCACAATCTATCTTCTTCTGATCAATTAGTATTCTACCTATTACTGTTCCTATTCCGAACACTTTCATATGCTGGCCATTCTTAGCAACTAACACTTCCAACGGTTTGTCTAATTCTATGTACTTTGATAAATACCTCCTATCGCTTATTATATGGTCTGTGCATCCAGAATCCATTAGGAACTTTACTGTCGGGTTTCCACTGTCATCTGCTTCTGCGCCTGCCATGAAGCATATTGGGGTTGATCCTTCTTGTTTCATTTCCTCGCATGTGAACGTCTCGTTGTTTTCTTTGTTCGCCTGTCCATAGCTTCCCCGTCCTCTGCCTCTATAGTTGTTTCTTCCTCTGCTTCCTCTCCTGAACGCTGAGGATGTTGCTCCGCCTCTTGACTGCTGTCCCGGCTTAGAGTCCCAGCAATTTCTTGCAAAGTGCCCTTGCTTACCACACTGGTAACATTTCACTCCCTTGCTTGTTTTTGCATTAAATGCTGTTGGTGTCAGTGTTCCGCTAGTGCAAGCGGACGTTGATTCTCGTCTCTCACTCTCTTCTATCAGCCTTCTTCTCACGTATTGCATTGTAAGATCAGCCTTATTTTCAATAACGGCCACTATCGTATCATATGATTTTGGCAAAGCCAGCAACAGGCTACATACAATATCTTCTTCTTTCATTGTTTCTCCGGCTTGCTTCAATAGACTTATTGTTTCTTCAAACTTCTTTAAAAATTCTTCGAAGTTTTCGTTTTCAGTCATTCTCAGTGACGTTAATTTCTTTTTCAGGATCATTTTTCCGGGAACACCTCTCTTCTCATGTATTTCACATAATGCTTCCCACATTTCGAACGCACTCTTCTTTTCTCTTGCGCATTCAAGCTGGCCATCTTCCATGCACTGAACAATGAGATTTTTGGCTTTATTGTCCCCTTTTGTCCATGTGCTTTCGATCAATTTCTTTTGTACTTCGTCCAAGTTTTCACTTTCGAGTCTCCAGTCGGTTTTGACCTTCACACATGCTAATACCTCGTTCTCGGTCAGCATTAGCTCCATTCTATATTTCCAGATGTGGAAATTTGTGCCATCAAATGGCTTTATTGCTGCCGGTTTTGTGGTGGTCGTCATGTTATGTCCTTTGTCTCCTTTGGCGTCTCCGCGTGCTCCCAGAGCGTTTCCTTTCCCAGCACCTTTCTAATATTGCGACTTGTAGCACTGGGCCCATAACCTGTTGTTATAATTAATGTCTCATGGGAAGGAATTAGGTCCTTTAAATATTGTAAAGGCTCGAATCTCCAGGTTTAAACAAAACGTTTATTTTCTCAACTGAAAGATGTACGTCCATCTTGTTTTATGGCTCGGGCAAGGAAGGACCAGTCACAAGGGCGCCCCCTTGCGACATGTCGGGTACTCAATCCGCGCATGCTCATTAGAAACATTTTGTTCAGTGTATCTCAACACTTTCACTTTTCGCATACGAGATGGCATCATTGTGAAATGCTGCATGCTGCGGAGATAATATGGCTGGGTCGTGTTTACATTACCGACACATTGGTTAAGCCGCCTATGCCACGGCAGGTCATTTGTAATAACGGTTATGTGACACAGTCCGACTTTATTCTTTTATTTCAGATTCCATGCTTTATTTTTAGTTAATTAATAAAAGAGCATACTGTCCTTGCCCCTGCCTCTGTGATCTTGTGACTATTGAGAATTATGAAATGTCAAAAGTGTTAAGTGCGTAATTCACAAATCACTGTTTACTGTATTTGGTAAACGAGTGCTCATTATCAATAGCTGAAATTCTCAAGTGTCTAGCATATGAATCTTTTAACCAATAATTAGTTAGCAACTATTTACAATTTAAGGGAATGCTAGCTATTGGTAATCAGTAGTTCCTTACGTAAACTAATTTCAGCACTTTAGGTTTGCACTCTGTCAGCTAGGCCCTTGATAGCCAGGGTACATAAAAAAAACTAGACTGAGAATGAGAGAGCTTGCATATATAGCTTACCAAATATAACTTGTAAAGTATTAAGTCAAATCATTTACAATTTCAGTAGATTCTGGCCATTGATAATCTCTCCTTTGCTAATCTGAATCATTGTTTGATTTAACGTTTTAGTATTATAATATTAACCAAGCGATATGGTCATACGCAGCCTAATTTAGTGTAGTTGTATCGAGACTGTCAAGTTTGTTGCTCAAGGCACGCTTCAGCTAAAGAGGTAAAATGCTTAAGTGATTGTTACGCTACGCACTGAACAATTTTCAGACCTTTAAATCAAACTAATTTCAGTACTTTAGGTTTGCGCTTGTTACGTTCCGCGATCGCCACTGGTCCAGATTTTCCCCTTTTTGTCGCGTTGACCAGCTACGACCTCGGAACGTTACATTTTCTTCCTACCATACTAATGGAATTACTTCCGGTATGGAATAAAGTAAGTTAGATTAAGTGCGCTTTTAATATATTATTAAACTCAATATTCGTGCGATTTCTTGAACTAAATTTAAATAATGTAATCATCTATAGAATTTAAGCCTGATCCTTCGGTTCTATAGCCATGCTCCGCGTTGTCGGAATTCCCTTACATTCTTTTGATCACCCGGTTACCTAAAAACCCATGACATTCGCTTGGTCCGCACCAAGCCGGATTCAGCCGGCTTGCTGCTGACACCAAAGGGTAATTAGAATACATCCCCACTACAGTATCTCTTACTACCATACATTTGTTCACACGTGACCTAGATTTAAGGAAGGGAATTCCGACACGAGACACTGGCGCCATAATTCGGGTGGGTAGCATGCCCACCCGGTTTCGTTCATTCGTTACTTTGGCTTCTGTAATGAGCAGATCATCTCTTGAACTCACGCGTACACTCGACCTGTCAACCCAAAAGGTCTCAGCTTTCTTTCCTTGTATCGCCGCCTGCGATATCCGCATTCGTTCTGCTCTACTATCAAGTCGACTAATAAAGTAGATTAATTATCAATACTCCCGGATTTTCTTGATTTATTTCTATACGACATTCTCGGACCGGCTTAATCGCTAAGAGGGGTAAGTACCAGACTGCGGGCAGAATTACGCGCTTACTCTCCTGTCTTGGGTTTGAAGTGCCACCAGAGAAGGGGCCACTCCACCTTTCCCTTTCACCTCAGCTGAAGTGCCACCAGACAAGGGGCTGCTCCGCTGTCCTTCTTATTCTTGAAATCTCCTTAATTTGTGTCACCAAGGCTAGTTGGGCCGTGCCTACACGCAGGTGTCTTCCTCGTCGAATTGGAGTGCACCCGATAAAGGGCCGCTTCTCGGGGCTCTTCCTGGCACCTTTCCTTCCAATTCACCTGGGCTGAAGTGCCGCCAGAGAAGGGGCTGCTCCGCTCTCCTCGCGGGCGTGTTGAAGTGCCACCAGAGAAGGGGTTGCTTCTACGTCCTCCTTCCCAATCTGAACCCTGACTGCTGAAGGCATGGCTTGATAATTCCGGACGTGGCTGCCCTTCATATTTTCCTCATCAATCTGCCCGTAGGAATCATCTTTTGCATCGGGTCACGGCTCACTCTCGCATGGCCAGATGCCGACAAAAACGACACCGAGCTGGCGCGGAGAAACAGGCGAAGCGCCTGAAGAAGCTTCTTCACTGCAGCGGTGAATTTGATCCGTCAGTGTTTAATCGGGGAGCAACCCCGCAAATTAAGAGTGACTTACTGGTTAAAGACTCCACTCTCCGTGTGCGAGCTTTACGCTGCGAAGGACGCGTGGACGTCTCGAACCTGGCAAGAGCACTACCCCAGGGCGACGATCTCGCACACCGTCGTCCGGTGGTTGCGGACTCCTCGTCTCTCCTTATCCCCGCACTCGACCCTGCCTATGCGGCTGCACCCCAGGTATTGGCCCTGCCATCCCCACAAGTTCTCCCCTGTCCTTGGCAGAAAATGCCCCCCCCCCCCCCCCACCTGAAACCGGTACATTTTGTACCTGAGGGAGCCGGAAAATCAAAAATCCCCTGTCTCGCTGCTTCCCAGTAAGGCGAGACCCTTTCGCCCCGCGAGCCGCCCGGTCCCCGTTGGTCCGGCTGACTGGACCATCGCCATCACGACAACCAAAACATATTATCGCTCTATTTTTTCCCCCCCAACCTTGCAAGGGCAAGTCACCTTACGAGTCGGGTCGTAACACGCTCCATCAGCTAGGCACTTGACAGTCAGGAATAACTTGTAAAGTATTAAATCAAATTATTTCCAATTTCATTACATTCTATCTATTAGGAATCTCTCTTTTGCTAATCTGAATCATTGTTTGATTTAACGCTTTACAATTATAATATATAAACCAAGCAAAATGTTCATACGCACTCTAATTTGTATCTTAGCTGTCAAGTTCATTGTTCAAAGAACGCTTCAGCTAGAAAACTAAAATGATGTAAGCAAGTACTAATTACCAATCACATGCCATTGAGGGATATAATAGCTATTGGTAATCAGTACTTGTTTAGCAAATTTCATTACTTTAGATTGTGTGCTCCGTGATTTATGCATTTGGTACTGAAGATATACCAAAGTTAAAATGTGCATACATTCTAACTTTCACCAGACTAAGGTTAAAATTTTAAATTATGTTAGGCAAGTTGTAAATCTCATACTGTTTAACTTTGGAATATTGAATTTATTAAGTGCAAGCTATATATTATGTAGGGAATCTATATTCTCACATTCAGCTCAATTTCTTAGATCTCCTCCTATGTGCATGGTTAAGTTATAAATACATTGTAACATTAAAGTTACATTATAACATAAACATGCACATAGTGATGGTGCATATTTGAACAGAAATGGCACTTGGCATTTTAATAAAATTCTACTTTTAAATTTACTAATTAAACCATTGATAAATAATTAGAAATTTTATTGTCTTTATTGTAAAGCATTAACTAACAAAAAGACATGAAATCCGTCCAAAAACATTAAAATGTAAGAAAATGCGTCAAGTAGCAGTTGGATTTTCCCACAAAATTGAAATATAACAAAAAAGATATAGATATTATACACGAAAACCAAGTTTTCATTCAAAGATACTTCGATTTAATTCGCATTAGCAATTAATAATAAATTAACAATAAATTAGCGATTAACAATAACAAAAACTTGGCGTGTGCGCCCTTCATTCGAGGCACTTGCTCTGGTAATATTGCTAAAAAAACTTTTAAAGAAATTAAATTGTAGTAAAGTCAGTTTTGGGTTTGAATCAGTTTACCATTGTCTTTTTACCTCGCAATGAAGCACGCACACGCCAAGTTTTTGTTATTGTTAATCGCTAATTTATTGTGAATTTATTAGCCTTGCGGGAGCTTGCGGCGGAACCTGATTTTAAGCTGGTTGAGGTGAGTTAATTATTGATTCTAAAATTTCCCCTCGAGACTGTGACTCGACTTAATCTAATGATTGAAAATTTGTTTGTTCCTCAGGCATCGACAGTGGCAATTCTACTGGAGGTTGAACTGATTCCGGCAAGGAATTTTCTACGAAAGTATCTCTGAGAATCCGAAAACCCTCTTCCGACGGATTCTGACTGCGAAACTGTAACGCAGCTTCAGGAGTTATTTGCAGCGATCCTCGCGATTGATTTGGCGTCGATTCTCGGGGCATTGACCGTGATGCATCCCTTATCAGATCCTGCGCTGGTAATTGCAACAAAACATGTGGCGAAAGTGTGGGTGGTACATCCTCCACCTCGAAAGTCATAGAATTCCGAGACCTGTCGTTTCGGGGCGAAGTTCTACCTCTAAGACACTTAGCGCTTCTAAACGATTTCGACATTTTAAAATTAACCATCGGAACCTTAGATTTGGTAAATTAACACGATGGACAGCAACGTAAATAATACAAAATACAGGCCTTTATATTCGCAGAACGACCAGACTTGTGGCTGTGCGTGCGAAATCAGGCTTAGTGTACACGGACACTGATTTCACCCTTCCTCCGACATTCGTCTTCAGGCTGCAGGGAAACCGTGTAAAACCCGGAGCAGAGAGGTGCACTTCGCCCACGAAAAATGCTGATTCAGCTGACCCCAAGCAGCTACGATCCTCTGGACTGCAAGATCCGACAACAACGGTCCTCTGAACTGCACAATCCTCTCGAACGGTCCTCCGAACTCCTTGGATCCAGAGTCAGCAACTCAGGATAAAGCGGCTTCCAAGAGACAACGTCTCCAAGATGAATCGATCGATGATGGACAGCAACAATGTATCAAAGCTGGTAATGAATCTATTGAACCTACTTGATTTCCAGGAGTCCGAAAAAAGGCAAATAACTGAAGCTTTTCACACGAACAGCACTAGAGTCAACGCGATCTGCACGAGCCGGCACAACTCGGATTCAGCAAAGTTGAAGAAGCACACACACGAAACGAGAAGAGTCCACGAATTTGAATTTTCCGAAAACAACCGAGATTATCCCACCGCTGTCACCAAATTTTGTTGCGTGAACGTTATCGGCGGAACAATGGGAAGGTGGGTAAGTGTGCCCGTGGGGCGCTGAGCACCCTGCCCGCACAGAAGGGAAGTTTAATAATTGTACAAAGTTTGTGAATTTGAAAAGTACCGAATAAATATATTGAAGAAATCAACTAATCGCGTTACTGTCCAGAACAAAAATTGAATATTAGATCGAGAGTCAAAACCGAAGTGACGTTCATTCCACAAGTCGGAATTGACGAACGTCTTACAAGGCTCCCTTCTCCAGGCACGTGGGAAGGAGCCAATCCGGCGCTCGCTAGGGCAAACGCTGGCCCTTACGCATTCCTAATTGGTGCCCTACTCGTGGGCCTTACTCCTTCTCTAATATTTCGGTGGCGAGCGCAGTAGAAGGGCTCTCCCTCTACTCTAGGCCCTACTCCTGACCTAGCCTGCGCGCGCTGGGCACTGACGATAATAGAGGCGCGGGGGGGAATGCCCGAGCCGCGGAAAAACCTTGCTGGGCTCTTGACTGAGCAAGAGAGAAAGAAGCGGCGACGACCTGGTTCCAGGAAGTGGCTAATTTATGAGGCGCAATTGATTCCTCCTGTTCGAAAGTTGCGAGGAGCCTCGACACTTGAGTTTTTCTAAGTCCATTATATTAGACTTATCGCGGACCTTCCACGAAGTCAAAACGTGACTACTTGGCTAAATACCCTTATGTTTATCCTAGGCCTCGCTTCGCTGCTTTCTCCTTAACAATGAGTCCAAACATCTGTGTGTCCGATGTCGCGTTCTATTCTCGAAATAATAACGCAGAAATCCTACTGATTTGTACGATTCTTAATGCATGCCTAGCTTGAATTCAAACGATACTGCCGCCGAATAAAAATGTCGGCATTATCGCCTAACAGCTAAATTCAGAGCACGAGAGAGATCGGGTACGCAACAACGCAACAACGCAACAGGACCTCCGTGACTTTAGCGGACTAATAAGTTCAATATTCCAATTTTTATTATCCAAATCGTTTGTTATTCGTTTGTTGATGATTTTTAGACTAATTTAAACGTTTGTTAGATGATCATTTATTTGTTAGAACGAAAAGAAAAATTTACCGTGAAATTGGCGGATTTTGTTTAATTTTTAATTGTTTTGAGTCGAATTGGTACTTATTCGACGCGGAATCGTTTGTTGATCACGATTACGCTAATTAGAACATTTTTTAGATAATAATTTATTTGTTATAACGAAAAGAAACAATATTTACTACTGTGAAGTTGGCGCCGCGGATTCTATTTTATTTTTATTGTTTTTAATCGAATTGGTACTTACTCGATGTGTAATCGTTTGTTGATCATGATTACGCTAATTAGAACGTTTGTTAGATGCCGGCGCAGCTAAAAAATATAAAAAACCATATTCTACGATCACGCAGGGATAACAACAATATTTCCGACAGTGCCGTGTGTTGTGATTGGGCGACACTCGCATGCTGCGGTGAGCAGCTCCTATAGCGGCGCCAACTTCACGATAAATATTAGTTCTTTTCGTTATAACAAATAAATTATTATCTAACAAACGTTCTAATTAGCGTAATCGTGATCAACAAACAATTCCGCGTCGAATAAGTACCAATTCGATTAAAAACAATTGAAAATAAAATAAAATATCCGTCAATAACTTCACGGTAAATTTTTCTTTTCGTTCTAACAAATAAATGATCATTTAACAAACGTTTAAATTAGTCTAACAATCATCAACAAACGAATAACAAACGATTTGGATAATAAAAAATTGGAATATTGAAAGTTAGTCCGCTAAACTCACGGAGGTCGCAACAGGTCGGAACGCATACGAGCATTGCCAACTGCTGAGTAGTTAGAGAGGTTGGTATCCTCTCGCATGGGAACTCCAGGCGCTAACACCAGGCGGAATCCACACTTCTTCCGACGAACACGTTCTGCTTGGAGAATCCAGATCTATATAGTTCATTAATTTTTATTCATCCAAGCTTCCAGCCTTACCGCTTCCAATTTTCAAACGTAAACATAAGCATATCCATAGCATAACCTCCGCAGAAATTTTCACAAGTCGTAGGGTGTTAGTGTAATTTATGCAGTGTTCAGAAATAAAACAAGATCAGTCAGAATAAACAAGAATAAACAAAGTCAATAATATATATTACAGTCCTTATTTAAAGACCGTCTTCTTCCGCACAGGAGCTCGAAAATACTGACAATATGCGTGACATGTCATAAAGAAATAAGCATCATAAACGTATCTTGTTCCAAAATTCGAAAAATATTTGAGTGTCTGCGCAAATGGGTTCCGTGAAGGATGATGAAGATTTTTGGTATAGTAGTGAAAAACGGTCGTTTTGCTTCGAAAATAATGAAGTACGTTGAGAGATCTTATAAGACTTACAATAACAGCTAATATTACACTAAATTAATCAATATTTATCCGTGTATAACCAATGCCGAATGTTGAATGTTGTAGATTGATACAGTGTTTGGAATTTCGAGGAATGAAACAGACAGATTATGGGCTGGCATATCTAATGTCCCCACACTTGAAGGATATATATTACCTAAATATGATGAGGCGTCAAAGCCTATACTTTCTGTAATATCTGAGAAAACACTCTCTTGCCGTAAGTCAGTAGAATCATATGTACAAGAGTAAATTTATAAAATAGTGATGTTAAATTCAATAAATTTCTAGTCTGTATATAGCTATTCTTACCGTACCTGGCCAAATGACCAGCTATGAAATAAAGGTCACATATGCGTGATTTAGATATGGGTAATTACCACTTTAATACAAAACTAGTACACAAAATAACTTTTAGATAGAAATACAAAACCATTTTGATTTTTAATAAGTGTATTGTTTTTCTGATTAGTCATTTCATTAAGATTAGTATGTGACTAGGTGTAGTATGTTTTGTCTTGAACACAATACTTTACAGTTATAAAGAATTTATAATTCTAATATAATTTCTTGTTTCTCTGCTATAATGTAAATTTCTATGATTACACTTGAAAAGTATAATGTAGTAGGATTAATTCCACAGCTTTGGACCATAGTAGCAATAATAGTTATATACAGAGTGAAGGAATTTAATTACTTTATGGATTTATTGCTCTTTGCAGTTTTGGCTGTGGATAAATTACAGTGCATTCAAAAGCAAATGACTGTGTTACAGCCAGATATAACTTTGTCAAAAATCATATTGGGTCAGCCGTACACATTGGAACAATATAAATCTCTTAAGAAAAAAACAGCTTTGTTAGATGGAGCTATTGTCATTGGAGATGGAAATGCTATTTTAAAAGTAATACACTTAATATATATATATATATAATTCTTAGTTTCTTTTGATAAAGACTTTTAAGAGAAATTGTAGTGAAAAAATGGTATACATGAGCTTAGTAGTATTGCAGATTTTTGTCACACTGTTGAACTTTAATCTTGAAATACATGATTTATGATTTATAGATTGCTGTTTGTATTATAACAGTTTTGGAATATTAAGTAAAGGAAAGAAACAATTTAAATGTTTGAAAGATGCACATGGTTAATCATATATGATCGAAGAATGAGAAACAGATTTGTGAATTGTGACACAGACTTATGCAAACGAGTATTCCTCAACTAGTAGCATCATTTGAAATTTATATACATCAACTATCTTTTCCATTCCAAACTATATGGTTGTTCGTTTAGACATTTGCAAGAAGCATATTTAAAATATTATGTTATTTATATAGTTCTCTATAGTCGGGCCGTTGAGAGAAAGCAGTCGGTGAGGGAGGGTAGCCAGGAGGACCTAGCCGGAATTTTACCCTCTCCAGTTACGTTTCGGGAGTTCCATAGCCTGACTTCCCCTCACGCGCTTCGTAGTGTTGGGTCAGTGACGTACCCAAGTGTCAATGGAACTGGCAGTGACTGCGCTTGGGAGAGGAAAATCTTATGTGCATTCTCTCAGTGGCCCGACTATCGTAACTCTCTTACAGTATTACTGTATAGTCTTAGCAGAGTGAAAAAGATTATGAATGTTGGAAGATCAGAGGACACAGTGTTTTAGAAATTATGACAGCAAAGTAAAAAGAAACTTTATTAGTTTCTTATATCAATTTTGCTACTTTAGCTGACGTATAATCTAACATTTGACAATATGCCATTAAAAATCACTTTGTATTCCTAATTTCTTTAAATTCTATGATATATATTGGAAAATCAAAACAGATCTCCTTCTAGACACTTCCAATAAGTTGTTCAAATTTGGCGTGAGTTGCATTACTCGAACGCTATAGTCGGGCCGCTGAGAGAATGAACGTGAGATTTCCCTCACCCAAGCGCAGTCACTGCCACTTCCCTTGACACGTGGGTGCGTCGCGGTCCTAGCGCTATGCATCTATACGACCTCGGTATTGGTTGCCCGACCCAATAGGGTCAGCCTAACTTAGATAAAGACAAGCTGCGCCTTTTTTTTTTTGCGCATTTTTCTTAAAACGGATCAGTTCTTTTGCATCAAAACACCAATTTAGACTAACATGAGATACTATATTCAGTACACGAGATTACCGTGATTTAACATTATGATTTCTCAGCGATCAGGATTAACTGATCGCTGAGAAATCTAACTGGCATTTCAGATTTTCCTGAAATTCACACGTTGTTCCCCATAAGAAAATAGATATAGGTCATATTCTCATTTTCCGTGATTCGTAATTGTGTAAGAAATAGAGATCGTCAAAGTAGGGTATTTTATCCTTTTCGTTAAATGCGACTATTACGGAAGAATTTTTGTTGCCAAAACCGCTGGTCGAATCGACGTTGTTCTTTTCTTGTTTTGTTCGGGCAGAAACAAACTTTATAGCTATTATTTTTTCAGGACACGTAGATTTTCCATTTAGTATAAGGTATTTAAATAAACTTTTAGTTTGTGAATAAAGTAATGTTGGGATAGATTGGCCACTCTAAGACTGATTTCAAAATATAACGTGGATTTTCCATTACCGAATACTGTTTCGTTCAGGGTGGCAAAATATGTATAATGAGAATTAGACTCACTCTCTATGTTAAGAAAGTGAACGGAGGCGGGTCCCCGTCTCACTTCAAATCTCAAATACAGACGGCATAGCGTGGCTACAATGCGCTTAGCATGTGTGAGTAGAAAGCGCGTGAGGGGAACCCAGGCTACGGAACTCCCGAAACGTAACTGGAGAGGGTAAAATTTCGGCCGAGTCCGCCTGGCTACCCTCCCTCACCGGATTCATTCTCTCAGCGGCCCGACTATAGTTATTGTGTTAACAAAAGTGGAGATTTCTGTTGTATGATCTTTGCTATTCGCTTAGGTAATAGGGCTTTTATTTAAGTGTGGATTTGCATAAGTTTAATTTTTATAAGTAAAGCATGTACACCATTTTCTTAGTGTTGTATGAAGAGACAAAAGGTTAACATTTATCTTACATACGTGTAACACATTTTTCAGATAATACTATTTCTAACAAAGACCCTCAAAAGATACTTGATTCAACGGTTGCTTGTTGAAAGGCCAGAAGCAGTACATGTATATGTTAAATATCTGTCAATAAGATTGCAACTTAATGAGATGGCTGATATTTTAACGTATGTATACTTCAGACTGTGTATGCATTATTATACTGTGTTTTCTACATACTGCAAAAATCTTCATGCATTGATTTCTGTAGCTGGTGAACATTTCACTAATATTGTTCAAGATTTGTAAATCTGATGCTGTTTCAGTTATATGTATAGGGGACCATTGGCAAAGAACACTTTTTTACATAGAGGATTCATCGCATACTGTTACATTTTGCTCCAACATTTAACAAATTTAACTTAGCGAACCAAATGCAAAACTATTCTTTGCGGGAAACTGTTGCTCCTCCTTAGTCTAAAGATTCACCAGCTGCTGATTGACTGAGAAAAGTTTTTACTTTGTTTCATAGAAATTCATTTAAGCTGTATACCGCAGAGAAGCTTTTCACACTATGAACACTTTTGACAAACACTAATGTGGAACCGTACCTTTCAAATGCTTTAAACAATTTGATCTGTGTTTGATACGAATTTGGTTTCCATCTTTTCTTAGAAAGGTGAGAAAGAGTAGTTCAGAATCCCACGGCAAATTTGAGAACATTCTCAGACCCTGACGAAGATAAACTCAAAACGAATTACTTCGCGCAGCAAATCTTTGAGAAATTCCAGAAACAAATTCGGAGATAATTTTTTGCACAGGCTTTTAATGTGCACATATATGGTGGAACAATGTGCTTTATATATATGCGTATAGAAACCGCCACACAAGCCAAACAGGGAACACCTGAACTATTATTAAAATTTTTTGTCCTGTTAGAGGGATGCCTTGCTTTAACGATGAAAGTACTCAAGATTTTTCATACTAATTTGTATGAAAATGGCAGAACAGTTACTAATAATAGTCTAGCTACAATTTTGTTCTGCATGTGTCAAATGGTGTTTTATAAAAATAGTACTTTGTTAAACAAGTAATACTGCTCTTATCTTCAATGATATTGTTACGCGTCGCGGTTGTAGAACGCGTAAGGGGCATTGACAATGCGAGATTATAAAAAGGGAAAGAGACGTATATTTAGGGCGATACAAGGAACGTGTATACAGGACGGGATCTAGCGTTAGACTGTCTTATCGTCTAGCTGTTTATCAGTAGAACAACGGATTGTTAAGGACGTCCTTCATAGCTTCAGGCCAGGGAACTTGGATGTTTGGTGTAAGGGGGTGGCAAGGACGCCAGGGCCGTAACACTACCCCCCTCCGTGACAAAGGCGTTCGTCCTCGAACGTGTACGGCTGGTGGATTAGAAATTAGGCGATTGTAGCGGTCTAATCCAACCAGATGTCTTCTCAGCATTTGTTCGAGATCCAGGGAAAACCGCTTCAAAAATCTTGGACGAAACATTCACGAATCAGGAAGTTCATAGGTGGTTGTTCTTGAGCCACAAAGTTGCGTCGGTGTTCGAACTTGAGGTTAGGATATGGTTGAAGTTGAAGATCCGAAATTCCGCCAATGGAGACAGACATTAGAGGGGAAAAAAGGGTGGGTGGAAACTTCTCCAAAAGATCTCATTCCAAATGGCAGGGTTACCTCGAATAAGATAAAGTGTGCGAATAAATAGTACACGGAGAGAAAGAGTGAAAATTATTCAGTTGGATTTGGCGGACAAATCTACCAGATGAAACCGACTACTCCAAAAATCACTATCATACACACATAAATCTCAAACATGCTGCTCAACACCGACGAGACCTAGCCCGGCCACCACCTAGGCTCTGATCCCCTCTTTCTTCATTTTGACCGCTTATCCCCATAGACCACACATCCAAGAACATTCTTAAGAAGACTAAACAACTATCAATTGACGGATGTAGCAGTTGAGCAACTCCTGTACATTCTCACACCCACCGATTTCTCTCACCACGGAGATTGCACAGGAGTGGCACACATACAACATAAAAAAATCACACATTATTAACAAACATTCCTGTACTCCGAAGAGCGACTACAGCCGTAGTATTGAGTTAACCGGTTCATGTGAACAACACGCAATTTTCTCTTCGGGGAACGCCGAATTCTATAAATTAGGTGGTTAATTCTATTCACTATAATGTACGGGCCTTCCCAGTTACATTGTAATTTTGGATATCTTCCTTTAAATCGTCTTAGCTGAAATAACCAGACCGCGTCGCTGCGGAGGAACCTAAACCGTCGTCGTATTTGACTGAGACGTCTTATTAATTCTTTCACTAGTTATCTGGTGAATGAGTTGAAGTTTGTTTTGGAGAGTTCTCTTACAGTCTGTAATAAAAAAATTTCTTGTCCCTGGGGCGGGCGATGCCTCTACAGATGTCTAAAGATACTCTTAGTTCTCTCCCAAAAAGTAATTTAGCGGGGGTTTGTTTCGTGATTTTGTGTTCTGAAGATCTATAAGCCAATAAAAATAATGGAATCCAGTCATCCCAATCTTTTTGGTTCGCGGAAACAAATAATGATAAATCCCCCCCAAAAACATTAAAATGAAAAAAAACGCCAAGTAGTCCCCCCCCCCCTCCCGCCGTCGCCGTCGCCACCCAACAAGCCAAACTACCGACTCACCAACTCACAAATCTTGCAAAAGTCATTTAAAAATGATCAAAAATAGAAATGGATATCATTGGTGAACGAAAGCCAAGTTATAATTCAGATATATGATTAATAACATACAAGAAACCCAAGTTTTCATTCAAAGATACCTCGATTTAACTCGCATCAGCAATTCACAATAAATTCACAATAAATTAGCGATTAACAATAATAATAAAAAAAAACTTGGCGTGTGCGCGCTTTATTCGAGACACTTGCTCTGGTAATATTGCTAGAAAACTTTGAAAGAAATAGATACACGACGAATTGAGAACCTTTTTTTCGATGTAGTATATAGTATATGTGATTGAAATGTAAATGTCATATTTCTTAGGATTTTATATTATAGTAAAGTCAATGTTATATTTAAATTAATTTCTCATTGCTTTCTTACCTCGCAATGAAGCGCGCACACGCCAAGATTTTTTGTATTGTTAATCGGTAATTTATTGTTAATTTATTGTTAATTGCTAATGCGAGTTAAATCGAGGTATCTTTGAATGAAAGCTTGGCTTTCTTGTATGATATCTATTTTTTTTGTTATATTTCATTATATATTATATTTGTTATATTTTTGTGGGGAAATCCAACTGCTACTTGGCGCATTTTGTTACATTTTAATGTTTTTGGACGGATTTCTCTTTTACTAATGTGAATTATTGTTTGATCTAATGCTTTACAAATATGAAGGAAGCGATATGCTCATACATACTCTAATGTAGTTGTTCTTGATCGTCAAGTTTGTCACTCAAGGAATGCTTCACGTAAAGAGCAAATTTCATCACTTTAGATCAGTGCTGTCCAGCGGAGAGGCCCCTACCAAGCTGAGTTTCCCCGCCACGCTACCCGTGCCAAGCCGCCGCGCTAGCTGACTCCACCCACCGCGCTATCCGGCTCAACCGGCAGCATGACCCCCACCACCGTAGTCCCTCGTGCCTCGTGCTTGTTCACCGCGGGCTGCTCTACCTGCTCCACGCTGTAGCAGGCGCCAAGCAAGCTTGCCAGATTTGGAAGGAATTCCTTCCACTTCCCATAAGCCTAGCATTGCCCCACCACCAAAACCCCCACCTAATCTGGCAAGCCTGGCGCCAAGACGAGCGCTGCTGCCGAGAGCGCCAGGTGTGGGGGAAGCCCTATGCTCCTGGGAGCAGCTCTTGGACAGCACTGCTTTAGATTCTGCGCTCCCCGAGCTATGCATTTGACAGTCAAGATACACCAAAGTTAGAGTGCGTATAAGGGTCTCCGTCCAAAAACATTAAACTGTAAAAAAATGCGCTAAGTAACAGTTGGATTTCCCCACAAATTTGAAATATAACAAAAAAGATAATAGATATCATACAAAAAAGCCAAGTTTTTATTCAAAGATATCTCGATTTAACTCGCATTAACAATTAACAATAAATTAGCGATTAACAATAAAAAAAAACTTGGCGTGTACGCCCTTCATTTGAGGCACTTGCTCTGGTAATATTGCTAAAAAACTTTTAAAGAAATTAAATTGTAGT
This sequence comes from Ectemnius cavifrons, assembly GCA_964023945.1. Lineage (NCBI taxonomy): Eukaryota > Metazoa > Arthropoda > Insecta > Hymenoptera > Crabronidae > Ectemnius > Ectemnius cavifrons. The sequence goes on along the minus strand of OZ030376.1, from coordinate 6,979,807 downwards.
AAAGTCAGTTTTGGGTTTGAATCAGTTTCCCATTGCTTTTTTCCCTCGCAATGAAGCGCGCACACGCCAAGTTTTTTTTATTGTTAATCGCTAATTTATTGTTAATTTATTGTTAATTGCTAATGCGAGTTAAATCGAGATATCTTTGAATTAAAACTTGGCTTTCTTATATGATCTCTATTATGTTTTCTGTTATATTTCAATTTTGTGGGGAAACTCAACTGCTACTTGGCGAATTTTCTTACATTTTAATGTTTTTGGACGGATATGCACTATTCGCCAAAATTCCGTTTGCTACAACTTGAAAAATTGAATCAAACGCGCAAGTATTTTTTACAAGTATCGCTACATTGTTTATTGTAACGCTGTTACATACATTTCCGTTTTTTAATAATGGTATACGTATCGAATTTGTATTTTCGACGAAATCCCATTCGGAGCAGCTCATCAAGTAAATAGTTTGCTGCATATTCTGATTTTTATTCGACGTGGTTTGAAGACCCTTCCAGTTTTTAAACTCGGTTAGCCTATCGCGAGAATCATTCATAGGATTATTTTTCGATTCTATTTCGATGATATCTGGAAGTTTATCATCTTTTACATATTCTACCTGTACGTCCTGCTCATCTACATTGTCTTTTAAGAAAGGGGCAGACGCAACTTTTATTCTACCTTCTAGGTATTTAATATGGTTTAAAATAAATTTATCTACTCGCATGGGTCATTGTCCATGAAACACTGTGGACTTGAGTGGCGAAAATTCAGCCTCAACACATGATGACGTTGCTGTCTCGCAACTGCTGTCGAAATATCTGCGCATTACGCCCGTCCAAAGAGGAATAAAAGGCAATAAAGCCTTTAATTTCGAGCCGGCAGAAACATTGAAAAATGGGGTTAGCATCCTGACCATTTTTAGACAATGATGCACACTCAGTTGCACGCTGAAATAATTCATCTACCCATTTTACCCAACTGCACTTTAGTTTTTTTGTTGTTAATACATTGCAAGTTTAAGTTTTCGAAATGTTATCCATTTCGGCCTCAACTTCGTCTGTACCGTTTATACCATTGTTTACATACTGCAAACAAGTGTCTGATTCAACCGGACTACCTTTCTATGACAATCCAATGCCTTCACTCAAGAAAACAACTAAAATTGGTTCTGCAAGCATTTCGATTTCCTTCAAATCTGCTGATTTTAATAAATGTGCGAAAGATCTTAAGAAAATTGCCCGACTTTTGCGATTGTCCCTTCAGGCAGTCCCATTTGGCAACTAGTGCTATCATATGGCTAACATCTAACCGAATAAAAGCCTGTAATTTAGTATCGCGTTTTTCCTCGATAAGAAGGGAATAAGGTTTTTGTAAATAGTCGGATAAGTCGCAGCAATTGGCAAAAACTCGAGCGACTGCTATTAAAATAGCTTTACTAAAATCGCTCACTATTTTTTTAGGGGTTGTTACTCCGGACTTTAATATCTCCAGAAAGAAATAAGTAATTGTTGAGGCGTTCTGTTATGAGGAAACCATTTGAAAGACGGGAATGCTACCTGCTGTAGTAACCAATATGCACTGATATAAAAAGATGTGTGGAGATTTATCACCAGATGGAAGTTTCAATTTTTTTGCAACTCCACTGTTACGAGCCAGGCTTCGCGAATCCTAAAATATGCTCTCAGATCGTGCTAAGGGCTATTTCACCTTAGCCAGACTCGAGTCTTCTAGTTCCCAATCGGCCCTACGTCAATCCTGGGATGTTGCTGAGTGCTATTTCAACTCAACCGCACACAGGTCCCCTTTTTTTTAATGCGGAGAAAATCCCTAATGGATACCCCGCCTCTCTGGGGGGGGGGGGGGGGGGGGTTATGTGGGGTTTGCATCCACTAAAAACTCCGCGGTGACCTCACTGGCATGCTGGGGCGGGCCCTGGAAAGACCAGAGGATGCGACCAGGACCCGCCCCTGCCTTGGCATTTAACTGCCACATACCCGGGGGGAGGAAGTTTCCCTCCCCCCACTTCGGTACTCCCAAGATGTTGGGTGACGGACGGACCACACGCCCATCACGCCTTCACGCGGCCGGAGTGCAAAGGAGAGACTCAACCCCCCAGCTAAGCCCCCCGTCGACCGCGCGGACGTTTTTGTGCCGCGGGAGAGCCGTGGCTCTCTCCCGCGGCCGTCCCAGGTTGATGTTCCGGGCAGGAGGGGAGGAAAGAGGAATGGGCGGCACCATTACGGTGGCGCCTGAAGGTCTGGCCTCCTTCTCCTCCCCGTGCCCCTCCGCCTGGGGGGCCCTCGCCGCTCGGGATGGCGCTGCCGCTCCCGAGCCCTCTCCGCCGTCTCCTTCACGAGCCTTACCTGGTCGCAGAAGGAGACGATCGAGTCCCACTTCTCCGCTCTGTCGAGCATCTTACTAATGATGCTCTGCCGCGCATCGACAAGGTCTCTGTAATAGAGATCTTGCGGGCGGGCTACGATCTCCCAAGGGGGAGATCTGGCCACCACACTGGATGCACGGTGGGATACAGTTCTGTACCCCCGGCAGGTCCTTATGGCTACGCGTCGGTGTAGCCGGCCCACCCGAACTCGGGTCGCGGCGTTGCCAGCGGCGCATAAGGCCTCGGACCACACTGGAGAGCCGTACAGGACTTGCGCCCTGACGACTCCACCGTACAGCCGATCGACTTTTTCGAGAGGACCCCCAGGTTGGGAAGAAGCCGGCATAACGCGCCGGCTGTTTTCTCCGCCCTGGGGAGGACCCTCTCGAAGTGCTCCTTGAAGCGCCAGCGGTGGTCGAGGTGAACTCCGAGGTACTTAAAGTACCCCTTCACCTCGACCAGGACCGCACACAGATCCCTAATCTCCTTTTAACCCCTTTATACTAGTTACTTTCAATAACTCAGAACAGAACTTGGGATCGTGCTAAGGGCTATTTCACCTTAACCAGACTCAAGACTGCTCATTGATCATGGAAGAATGCCCTAAGCTAGAGTTAAACCTTACTATGGCTCGCCGGATACACCTCGAGCAGTAAAGATGTATCTTCGTGGGATCGTTTATTATTCTTTTCCTTATTATGCTTGATTGAAACAAGATTGACTAAACAGGAATTTAGTAATGATGACACAATTGATTTCTTAATGAAAACTAGATTAATGTTCAATATATTCTGAATAAACAAATAATACAAACACAAACATATACAATGAGAGTTTCTGTGGTTTTGAGATGTTGTTTCAAGATAATATGAATTCGTTTTACGTTACGATTTGAACGGGGGAGAAACTAATGAAAGAACTGTGACTTTCCTATCGATTGCGATGAGACACGATGTACGTACGGTAATTGTAACTGCTTCGAAGGAGACTAGTGCTCGATCTGCTACGGTGTTCTTCGCTGGTCCGATTGACAGAGCTTCGCCGACGATGAGAGTTCGGAACTGATTCCCCCTTTGCTTCAGAAATGATGGGTTTATATACCCGAAAAGTCCAGTGAAAAGGGATAAAGGTGGGGATGTGGACGTCGGGAGTCTGAGACTACACTGGAGTTCTAAGAATTAACGAGATGCACTAAGTGCACGCTGCGGCGAATCCCTACTAGGAATGCGTTTAAGGGCTTGAGATAAGACGGACCGAAAGAGTCGAAGTCACAGTTTTAAGGCTCGAGAAATACTCAAGGGAAAACTATGTGGAAGACTAGCGAGTTAAAATTATTGAATCTACGTGTGAAATAAGGCTAAGAAAAGTAGTCCGATGAGGACGAATATGTAACACCACCAGTTGCATCGACTGTCATGAAATGATTTTTGTCATTTTGCACGCTTACTTATATAAAACCATTTGTAAAACCTTGGCAAGGTTTCATCAAGATCGGGGTCCATCCATCTGGGAAATATCTCTGGACAAACGAAATTTTTAATAGAAACGTGAAATCAGCGAAACATTCGGTTGTTATGCAATAACAATGATTAGAGTTAAGCAATTTCCAAAAAATTTATAATGGGTCCAAACTGTGTACTTCTTCTATAAGATGGGCCGGGTTTCAACACGATCGGTCCATCCATCTCAAAGTTCTCACCGGACAAACATAAAAAAAAAGATATATAGCGGTCAAATTGAGTACTTCCTCCTTTTCGAAGTCGATAAAAACCGCACCATTATACAATATTGGTGGTATTGTATCACCAAAATTTATAATTTTGTTGGCTTCTTCGCTACGCCAGACGCTGGCCGATTTCTTGCCATCTACCATTTCTCCAGACACTTTTTGTCGAAGGCTTCCTTTCACCTGCCCCTTTTTTAAATGGACAATATTTGACGTGCCTTTGATGATACAAGAGAATGTCGCGTTTTCCCTTTTCCGTGGTTTATCACACGTCCCCTTCAATAACGAATCGCAATCCTTACACCGAGCAATAAATTGGGCATAATGGCGTGCTTCTTTAGTGGAAGATATTTTCCCGTTTTTAAAACTAAAAGCACATTCGGATTTCGTTTATTCCAAAATTTTGTTGGCAAAGAGATCGGTCCAGCCTGGTTGGAAAGCTAAATAATTTCTCCCGCTGTATGTTACCTGTTTAGGCATAGTTTGTAACCAATATTCATGCGAAATTACTAATTGGAAATTCTGTTTGCAGGTCCTTTTGTTATCATCATACATGGAATTTTCACATGAACTATTGGTAACGTTGAATGAGGCATTAACGCTAATTTCGAAGGATTTCAAGACAAGGTCTTTCAATCCTCTTCGATTTTGGTTTACTACAGTGTGAACATCCTTTGAACTCATCGTAGATCCCCTTATTTGCATGTCTGCAGAAAATGTTTGAAAAACGGGCTGAAGGTGACAAAACTTTTCCATTCTGATCTATTATTTTAAATTCCAGTTGCTGTAATATTACCGATAAAATGTCGTGCATGATCAGAGTGGTTCAGTTACTGTTGTAGATAATAAAGTATAAAAATAAGGCAAGCGATGGACTTACAATGCTCCAGCAAACTTCTTAATTGTAATCAAAACAGCGATCGATTGACACAAAAGATCTGAAGCTAGAGGACCTTCGCTATGTAGCAAACCGTAACAAACCTATGGCTATGCAACGATTAACGGAAAAGTCGGCACTGCGCTGCCGATTGTCAGTTGTTTTCAGCGGCTTTAGACTGCGGCGACAGCTAGTGGCAAAGCGCTGTACAGTAAAAGCTCCCTGTCTTCAGATGTGCCCCGTAGGGGGGCACCGTAGGCGGAAAGGTCTGTGGTGGTTTCTGATACAGGCTGATTCCTAATGGTACTCTTGGTGTTTCACGTCACCACGGGGCAGCCGAGTGTTGTAGACATACCAGTTCCCCAGGCTGTAGGGCCTAAATTGGGAGCGGTAACGTACAAGCACTCGCGCTTGCGTCCGCAAACGGTCAAACCAGTCGGCCGCGAATAGTGGTACCACGGGGTCGGGGCCTCTCGGTCTCGAATCGAACCCGACATGGGTAGAACCATCGTGGTGGCAGAGGTTAGCCCCGTATGCTGGGGAAGGGACCTGTATGGGTCCCGGCGTGCGATTTGCGTACCACCAACTCGGGTGCCAACCTTCCTCAGCTAGTAGAGCGTGGATAGTTGCTCGTTTTGGAAGTGTGAGGGCCTGCACTCACTGCTTCCTCTCCTGTTATAGGCGAAAGCCTCGGTACCGGCAGGCCTCTGCGCCTGAACACATTCTATGTCTTCAGATGTGCTGAATGAATTGATGGCCATTCTGTTTACAATTAGGAAGTTTGCTAATTTGCAAGTCCGTCACTTCACTTATTTATATGCTTTGTTGTCTTCAGTAACTGAACCATACTTACCATGTATAATACAAACGTTTTATCAGTCACACTACAGCAACCACAATTTGAAACAACAGATCAGATTGGCAAGGTTTTATGTCCTTCAAACCTTGTTGTTAAAAAACGTATCTACAAAAATGCAGACGACGGATCTTCGATGGGATCGAAGCATGTTCACACTGTAGTGAACCGAAATCGAAGAGGATTAAAAGACCTTGTCTTGAAATCCTTCGAAATTAACCTAAATGCCTCGTTTAATGTTGCGACTGGTTCATTTGAAACTTCCATATCTGATAATGCCAAAAAAAACCTGAAAACAAAATTGCCAATTAGTTACTTCGCACGAATATTGGTCACAAATACACCTAAAAAGTAACATACAGTAAAAGAAATTATTTAGGTTTTCAACCATAGGCTGGACCAATCTCTTTGCTAAAAGAATTGGGAACAAACAAAGTCGGAATGTGTTTTCAGTTTCTACCGACTTCGAAAAGGAGGAGGTACTCAATTCGATCGCTATATATATATATTTTTTTTTTTCTGATAGAGGATGCTCGCCCTTTGGCCCCAATATAAATGTTCTTAATTTATACATTAACAACTGATATTGCATAAACACCGAACTTTCCATTGACGATTGGTAACTTATAAGGATAGTTCTCGCGGTATACCCTCTTGCATAAATTTCGGAATGTACAAACTTTTCTTTCTTCAACAAATTCGGCTACATTTCTGCGTCTATAACTGTTACACCAGTGCAACGATGAAATTCAAAATGAAATCGACCACGAACCATCAATTTATTGATTTCCTATACTAAAAAGCATTAAATAAAAAAAAATGTGACCGACTTCGAAAACTGACAGAGTTCCAGAGAGCTGAAAACTAAAAGAGCTGAAAAGTAAAAAACAAGCAACACAAAAAATGCTCTGAAAAGTAAAAAATAACTTCTTGTTGTCATGGATACAGAAATTTGCATTAAGCCTAAATATTCTGCAACTTTTCGGAGGCGGCGCAAATATAAGTAAAATATTACAAAAGTCACGAAATCCTCGCACTCAAATCTGGAAATACTCGTGGTCTTTATGTACATATATATCTACAAATTGAAGGGGCGAAGTATACCCTACCGAATATACTAATATTGTTAACATTAACTGGTCTGGTATTCGACAATTCCGAATAATTCCGACATCTCATAGGTGTAGGTTAATCTAGCAAATACGCATATACGTATAACAGACTGCAGTCAATAGAACTATTGTTACTCTCCTGTGTACCATTTTGTTTTCGTCAATCATTAAAGTCGTCCTGTGGTTGGACAGGTAGATATATAGGGATAGAGATAGATCGAAAGAGAGAGAGAGATTGAGAGGCGGGAGGAAGAGTACGAAAGCACGGGTAAGAAAGAAAATACGGATAAGCGCGGGTAAGACACACCAGTATTTGCCAGTAATATTTTACTTATATTTGCGCCGCCTCCGAAAAGTTGCAGAATATTTAGGCTTAATGCAAATTTCTGTATCCATGACAACAAGAAGTTATTTTTTACTTTTCAGGGCATTTTATGTGTTGCTTGTTTTTTACTTTTCAGCTCTCTGGAACTCTGTCAGTTTTCGAAGTCGGTCACATTTTTTTTTTAAATATTTTAAAGACAGGAAAATTTCTTCCACCAAGCAAGCACGCCATTATATGCAATTTATTGCTCGGTGCAAGGATTGCAATTCATTATTGAAGGAGATGTCGTGTGATAAACCACAAAAAGGAGGAGACGGGATATTCTTTTATGTTAGGAAAGGCAGAACGTCAGGTGGAATCTATTTAAGAAAAGCCAGTTGAAAGGAAGTGTCCGAGGAAAAGCGGCTCGAAAAATTATTGGATGGCGTAGCGAAGAAGCCAATAGGCTTATGAATTTTATTGACAAAATACCACCAATATTCCCCGCAGGGGTATCGTAGGCGGAAAGGTCTGGGTACCAGGCTGATTCCTACGGATACTATGGTGGGTAGCATCACCACGGGTTAACCGAGTCGCTGGGTGGCATACCAGTTAGCCTGGCTGAAGGGCCTAAACTGGGAGTGGTAGCGTACGTGCGCGTGTGGGCACCCATGAACGATCACACCAGTCGACCGCGAAAACTGGTACCACGGGGTCGGGACCCCGACGGCCTCGGGCCGTGCCTGACATGGGAAGGACCATCGTGGTGGTAGTGGTTAACTCCGTATGCTGGAGTAGTGGTTAACTCCAGTTTCCATAGCTGGTAGAGCGTTGGATAGTCGCTCGGTCTCACCATTGGCTGGGCGTTTGGGCCTACACCCATCGCTCGCACTGGTAAGCCATTTGATGCAGGCGGTGCCCCTTGGTACCGTTCTGTTGATGTTGTGCGTTTCATGCAACCCCGTGCCCAGGGGGAACGTGTGGGTTAGGCTATTTAGCAGGTACTGCACGTAAAATCTCTGAAATTAACCACCAATATTATATAATGCTGCGGTTTTGCGTAACGCAACAGTCGAAGGAATAGATAGGCGATTAGCAACCATCCAGCAATCAAGCATCCATAATATTACGAACCGTTCTATTGTCATTATTGGTCGCCAGAACAAAAGGTTCTATCCAAGCAAGCGCGAAAAAATGACAAAAATCATTTTAGGACTGTCTATGCAACTGGTGAAATTGAAAAAAATCAATACTTCCGTCTGGCGATAAATTTGCACAGATCTTTTTGTACAAGTGCGTGCCAGTTACAGCAGCAGGTAGCATCCCCGTGTTTCATATGGTTTTCTCACAACAGGACGTCTCAACAATTACGTATTTCTTTCTGGAGATATTAAAGTCTGGAGTAAAAACCCTTAGAGCAATAATGAGCGATTTTAGTAAAGCTATTTTAATAGTAGTGGCTCGAATTTTCGCCAATTGCATCAACTGATCCGACCACTTAGAAAAAACTTATTCGCTTCCCATTGAGGAAAAAAGAGATATAAAGTTACAGGCGTTTATTCGGTTGGATGTTCGCCATATGATGGCACTAGTCGCCAAATGGGACTGCCCGAAGGGACAATAGAGAAAAGTCAGACCATTTTTCTTAATACCCTTCTTGAATTTGTTAAAATCAGCAGATTTGAGACATGTTGAAATGCTCGCAGAAGCAATTTTATTGTTTCCTTGATCGAACACATCAGATTCTCACAAAAAGGAAGGCCAATTGAATCAGAAATTTATTTGCAGTACGTAAACTATGTGATAAAGGGTACAGACGAAGTTGAGACCAATGCAGATCAGGTTGCGGAAACTGAAACTTGCAATGCATTAACAAATAAAAAACTAAAATGTGGTTGGGTAAAATGGGTGGATGAATTATTTCATCGTGCAACTGAGCATGTACCTTTATCAAAAAATGGTCAGGGTGCTAACTCCTTCAATGTTCCTGGCGCTACGAATTGATTTGAATGGGTTTGAGGGGTCTTTTATTCGTATAGTAAAACCATTCATAGTCATAGTAATACACGAGTATACTCATATTTGCTGTTACGTTGTTGCCTTTTCTGCGTTACTTCTTGCACAGCTACTACCTGCCTTCTTTATACTTGGCAGAGGGATGATAACCCTTTTCAATCTTTTCTTGGCTTTCCGCAGTGAATAGCTTATATTGTCATTGGGAGTCAAACTAGTAATGTATGTGTGAAATTCTTCATTGCAGTGGTTCTGTATTAACTGTTTGACTTCTTTAGTGATGCAGTTTAGCCTTTTTTTCATTCAAGGGAGTCTTTTTTCTTTGCCAATCCTTTTTTGTTCTGCGTGTCAGTTTAATTTGCTGCAGAATATATTCAGAATTTGAATTGATGTGTTTTTTACCCTTGTTTAGTCATGGATCAGCCCGCCTCTTGTATTAGTTTAGTGAAGCTGATAACAGCTATCTGTATTTGGTCGTGCGTTTTCAAAGGCACGATGCAAGTTATGTCTGTTCCTAACTTTTCCTTGAATAGTGGCCACTTTGTAGAGCTATTACATAAAGTTGGCGTTGTTTTCTTGAGAATGGGTTTATAGTTGCAGTTAACTAAGATCGTAGAATGGTCAAAGCTCAGGTCGGGGCAAGATTGAACTTTAAAGTGAGTTTCATTCAGTCCCTTTATGACTCCAAAGTCGAGCAAATCCGGAGGTTTATCATAAGCTGTTGGTCAGTACGTGGGCTCTCTAGTTGTTAGTATATTGAGGGATAGTCTTCGTATCGTTTGTTCGAGTATTTTGCCCCTGGGGGAGTTTATTTTAGGGCCCCATAGGATGTGTTTAGCATTGTAGTCATGGCCTACTATGAATTTATTGTCTAATGTTATAAAGAGTTCTGTAAGTCGTTGTTCTGCTAATTTGTGTTTCGGCGGGAAGTAAACCGCAGATAGCGTTATTGTACCCAGAGATGTACCAATAGTGATCGTGGTAGCTTGCAAGGTGTATATCGCTGATATTGGAGTGAAGATAGTGTTTTATTCCTTCCTTAATAATAACTGCAGAGCCCCCACGAGCTTTCCGACACGGATGTTTGGTGTCGCAGACAGAATTTGAGGGGAATTTGATGTGGTTTTGGACTGTAAGATGGGTTTCTGATACAAGGATAGTATTAATATCTTTAGTATTTAGAAAGGCTTGAAATTGCTGTGTTCTTTGAGCTAGGCCATTAGCATTCCAGATTGCTAATTTTAGTTTGGTATTCATTGCTTATTTTTTAAGGATCGTGTTAGAGAGTAGTTCTATCATTGCACTAGTTTGCTGTGATTGCTGTTATAGCAGTTTGGTTTGCTCGAGCAGCATGCTCGTTATGAGCTCGGTGTTGTTGACTGATCGTAGCAGTAAGGATTTGATCTTTAGCATTTCGTTTCTCAATTCTTCGTTTTGGATTGTGCGCGGCATTCCGTCTTGTATTGTTGTTGGTGTAGTTGCTTGAGCATATGACTTTCTGAGTATGACGGTATGTTGTACTATAGGGACGTTGCTAAGTTCTGGGTCGGTGGCTAATATGGAGCTGTTCGATCTGTTTGGGATTATTTTTTGTTTAAGCCTAGCATATAGCTTTTGTTGTAACTGTTTTGGGTAATTATGCATAATAGGGCTGACCCCGCCGATTTTAATGAGATTGATATATGTTGTAGAAAACATCATTCTGAACAACTATTGCCTATACGTGTACCCGCCGCTCGGCTTTAGTTTTCGAGATACGTGTCAGCAAAGTTGTGGTTTGGCCAGGCTCATTGCACTCACTTTTCTCGCATTAGGAAGTCGTCCCCTACCCACACACCTTGACCCAGTCCCAAGTTTAAACCCACTGAGGAAAAACCATAATAAGAAGAAGTATAACACACATAATAGAATATGTACATAATAGAATAGAATTCAATAACACACAACATAGAAGCACAACTAGTACAGCGTCTTCATTTAGATCTGTCCAGTTCCGGAAAATGGCTGTCGGGCAGAACCGTGAAGTTGGGTAGGTGCGTCTTGGTCATCGCGTGGTTCGTGGCGGTCACGTGGTCGGAGAAGACGGCTGCCGGTCAGCCTGCTGAGAAAGGCATGCATACCGGGTGAGCGTGCGGATATGAAACCGCTGATAGATGTTATATCCGAGACTTGATACGAGTACGAATAGCAATGGGATGCGAATAAAGGATGAGGGTCAGAGTATATAAGCGAAATAAATTATTTATTAAGAGAGGGTGGCTGACAGCGAGATTATAATATCACCTTATTTAGTTGCCATTCTATAATTTATTCAGCGGCTTCTTTGCCTTTCCTCCTGTTTTGCCACTTTGTTAATATGCGCTTGAGATAACTAATAATCTCTTGATAATTGGTTCGCGGTGCCAGATTAAACCCATCCAAATCCAATGAAGGAACTTTATCAGGTGCCTACGATACTTTTTTAAATAAGTATCGCGGTGGCAGTTCAGTAAGGCGATTGAACCCACAACCATGGGGTCCCGAGTTCAAAACTCGGTAACGGTGAATTATTTTTTTTACATTTCGCATTATTTGGTGAGCTAGAAGAATCGCTTATGCTCCAGCCAGCCAAATCACATTATCGTAGCTGTCTGTCTATTGATTTTACAGACTGCAAAAGCGATAAGGCGCGGTGAACAAATTAAAGCATAATAGTGTTAACATTTTTAAGATATTTATTGTAGAAATGAATATCACAATTATACCATAAATATTACACAAGTTAAGCCCGGACCATAACGGCTCACATTATCGCTACTTAAGATAGAACCCGATAAGGGTTCTCGAAAAGGGTTTTACAAAGGTAGATTTACAAATAGGGTGTCAAACGATACAGTCTGGAATCACAAATTGGAATACTCGGTCTAAAAGGATTTTACAAAGGTTTACAAATAGGATGTCAAACGATACAGTCTGGAATACTCGGTTAGTAGGAGTTTTCTATTATTCAAACACTCTGTGCTATTATTTTTATGGTTCTTTTTAAAAATAACAAAAACTTTCAAGGCGAACCTAAAAAACAATGTGACAGAGTGTTCGGATAGCAGAAGAGTGGAAAAAGAGAGTTTGCGTTTATTATGCTAGTGATTGATAGGAGTTATAGGACTGATAGAAGATAGAACGAGGACGACATAGAAGAAGAATTTATACGAGGCGCTGTTCGAGATGGGATGCGCTGGACTTCAGGATGGCAGGGACTCTCTGCAGGAATGGGATGAGGATGAGGACAACAGGAAGTTGAGGGTTGTAGGACGTTGGAATTCTGGAAAATATGACAAGACAAGAATTATTGAATGAAGAATGGCCACAAGTTACTCCATTTCAACTATTAAGCTGGTAGCTTACCATGACGTAACAGCCTCTCGTCTGCAAACTGCTCTCGCCAATAGAGCTGTCTTCCATCGTGTCGGGCGGCACTGATGGATGTGACGGGTGAGCTCTGCAGCCCGGATGTTCTGCAAATGTAAAATGCATAACGATTAATATGCAAATGTAAAATGCATAGAAATAATATGGAACTCTTGTTACTCACAGTGGGCTGCCTCTAGCCTCGCCTGTTACGGCGACGTGGATCGTCGAGATGTCACCAGGGGATCAGGCTGCTTCGTGGGCACCACTGCGGAGCTGTAAAACATATTAAAGATGTTATTTAATGCATAATGCTCTATAATACAAAGATTAGTGAAGAAAACACTTGCTTACCTGGTTCCATTGGGAACTGCTTGGAGGCACTTCGACAAGTTTAGTACCTGGTGGGGGCACCGTTATTCTCTATTACTAGATCATAGCGGTTCCCCACCGAGCCGTACAACTGGGTGAAATAATTAGGTCGACCCCGCAAATCATTCCAGATCCGCATGGCATGGTCCATGATCTCAGCCCGAGTTCGCAAGGCGGGGGCGGGCCGCCAGGTGTGGACCATTTCGGCCCACTCGTTCTCAATTAAATTGTGGTCTGGCGACCGCGCCGGCCACCTCACGAGTTGAAACTCGGGATGAGCCGTGAACCATGCCTGTGTCACACGCGAGGTGTGGACCGGACTATTGTCCTGAACCACCCGTAGAACCGGCATGTTCTCCCGGGGGTACGCCTCCCTCACGGAGGGCAAAAATGCCTCCTCGAGGATTTGGACGTACTCCCGGGAGTCCATGCGTGGTGTCACTTCTACGAGTGATCCAGGTCCCAACGGCCCGATCCACCCCCACATGCCACACGTGATGCGACCGCTGTTATCCCGATTGACTACATAATCGGGGTCGTACCGCCCGGAATCGACAGGCCGCCAAACCCGTAACGCGCTTCCAGCGGCAGAGGAAAATACTTTTTCGTCAGTATAAATAGTCACAATATCCCTCTCAGCCTTTTTTTTTTTTTTTTTTTTTATATGGGGGAAATCCTCATGGATTCCCCGCCCCCCTGAGGAGGGGACGGGGATATGCCGGACTCTTACCGGCTAAAACCCCCATGGTGGCCACCCTCTGGGGCCCTCCAGGGCGGACTCTGGGAACTCTGGACGAACAACATCCAGAGCCCGCCCTGCTCGGCCCCTCGGCGCGCTACGCGCTACCTCCCGGGGGGGCCCGTGTCGCGGACCCCTCGGTTACCTGCATTTTGGCGACTAGGCGGGCCACTCGCCTAGTCGCCCCTCATCGGGCCCTTTTCGCGGAGGGGCCCCTGTCCTCAGCAGGGACCCCCCAAGGACCGATGGAGCTTGCGCGCGACGGGGCCGTGGCTCCCCGCCGCGCGCTCTCGCAAAAAGCGAGGCTGACGCTACAAAAGAACGAGGGCAGGGGCGGTCCGGTTAGAGCCGATAGGCCCCTCGCCGGAGACGTCCGCCCCTCGCCCTCGCCCGTCCTCGGCGACCGGGAGCTTGGCGCCGCTCCCGGTCGCGTTCGGCGGCCTCCTTCTGCGAGAGAACGGTCTCGCAGAAGGAGGCCACCGCCACCCAATTCTCCTCGCCGGCGACCATGGCTTTCACGACGGCCGCCGGCGAGAGATCCTCCCCTATCTGGCCGACCAGGACGGCACGCTCAGCGTCCCACGAGGGACACTCCTCGAGGGTGTGCTGAGCGTCGTCCCGGTCGGCACCGCAGTGGTGGCAGCGGGTGTCCGCCTCCCGCCCTAAAAACGAGTTGCTCGGTAGAATCGAACTTCCCTTCGATATTCCATCGAGTGCCAGAACCCGTGGCTGCTGACGACTAGGCCAGCGAAACCGTCTCGATATCCCTCTCAGCCTGCGGAAGAGCCAACTCCTGCGGGTTGTGATTCCGTTGATATCGCCGCGGAAGTTGGGGTGCATCCACATAACGTGCGGAGGTGCATCTTCGGCGAGGAAGACAGGAATGTCGTCCAATATATTTGAGAATATCCCTTTGCGGCTGCTGCAATCGCGCTTAACTTTTTCATTGTTAATCCATGCGCACCTAATAAATATCTTAAAAATGTTAACACTATTATGCTTTAATTTGTTCACCGCGCCTTATCGCTTTTGCAGTCTGTAAAATCAATAGACAGACAGCTACGATAATGTGATTTGGCTGGCTGGAGCATAAGCGATTCTTCTAGCTCACCAAATAATGCGAAATGTAAAAAAAATAATTCACCGTTACCGAGTTTTGAACTCGGGACCCCATGGTTGTGGGTTCAATCGCCTTACTGAACTGCCACCGCGATACTTATTTAAAAAAGTATCGTAGGCACCTGATAAAGTTCCTTCATTGGATTTGGATGGGTTTAATCTGGCACCGCGAACCAATTAACAAGAGATTATTAGTTATCTCAAGCGCATATTAACAAAGTGGCAAAACAGGAGGAAAGGCAAAGAAGCCGCTGAATAAATTATAGAGTGGCAACTAAATAAGGTGATATTATAATCTCGCTGTCAGCCACCCTCTCTTAATAAATAATTTATTTCGCTTATATACTCTGACCCTCATCCTTTATTCGCATCCCATTGCTATTCGTACTCGTATCAAGTCTCGGATATAACATCTATCAGCGGTTTCATATCCGCACGCTCACCCGGTATGCATGCCTTTCTCAGCAGGCTGACCGGCAGCCGTCTTCTCCGACCACGTGACCGCCACGAACCACGCGATGACCAAGACGCACCTACCCAACTTCACGGTTCTGCCCGACAGCCATTTTCCGGAACTGGACAGATCTAAATGAAGACGCTGTATGTACGGTGTGATCTGAGCCGCAATCGTCGAGCATCTGTTGAACGTGCAACAGGACATTCAACAGCTCCAGGTTAGACGTACTTACATTTTTATTTATAATTCTATATTAGAATTTAATTTTATTCTTTTATTTATCGTGCCGAAAACTTTAAAATGAAATCAATAAAGCTTCAATTAACAGAATATTTAGAGAACAGGATATCTCAAAACCTCTGGCTAGACGACAGTCACATGGACATTTTTCATTCCATTATACACGAGTATGGTTATAGTCCTCAAGGCACTTGGAAAGTACAACTTCCTGACACTATAGATGAAATACCATCAAACGTAGAGCATATGAAATCTTGTTCAGTGGTGCTCCAAATACAATTGGACATTGGGTTTGCTCTTACTATGACAGAAAATCGATATATATATATATACGATTCTCTAAACATGAAGAGATTGAGTAATCAGCACAAAACATTCTTGCAAAAACTATTTCCTGTTTACAATGTCAGTGACGATACAGTGCACTTTCCAGTTGTTCAACAACAAAACGATGGAGTCAGTTGCGGAGTATTCGCTATAGCGTTTGCTACATCGTTAATATTTCACATTCGCCCAAATAAAGTTGTATATGACACCGAGAAAATGCGGGGTCATTTAATCAAAATGTTAAAGACGAGCTGTATTGAACATTTTCCACAGCATCCAGCACACCGCCCAGTCAAGCTTCTGCCGTTACCAGTAGTACAGCGCAGAAAGAACATAGCAGAAGAGACACGATTCGTACGACATCGTACCAAAAAAGTTAAAGTTGCTTCTCCTAAGTCTATTAGCTTAATATCTCTTTCCAGCGACAGTGGGGAAAGAAAAACATTGTCCGCTCAAAGCGAGATTCTAGAAAACGTGCCATTATTGTCTGCATCTAGCGACAAATTTACAAAAAAGGGAGCCTTGTCTGCATCTAGCGACAATTTTACAAAAATTAAAGGCTTGTCTGCATCTAGCGACAATTTTACAAAAATTAAAGGCTTGTCTGCATCCAGCGACAATTGTACAAAGAAGGGAGCCTTGTCTGCATCTCGCGACAAATTTACAAAAATTAAAGGCTTGCCTGCATCTAGCGACAATTGTACAAAGAAGGGAGCCTTGTCTGCATCTAGCGACAATTTTACAAAAATTAAAGGCTTGTCTGCATCCAGCGACAATTGTACAAAGAAGGGAGCCTTGTCTGCATCTAGCGACAAATTTACAAAAATTAAAGGCTTGTCTGCATCCAGCGACAATTTTACAAAAAATGGAGCCTTGTCTGCATCTAGCGACAATTGTACAAAGAAGCGGGCCTTGTTTGCATCCAGCGACACTTCTAAAAAGAAACGGCCCTTGTCTGCATCGAGCGACATTATTCCAAAGAAACGGCCCTTGTCTGCATCTAGCGACAGTATTACACCAACTCTGCTGATGTCTGCACCCAGCGACAACTTTACAACGAAACAAGGCTTGTCTGCATCTAGCGACAGTTTGGAGGAGAAAGATAAATTATGTAATCTTTCTAAAGAGTGTGCTCATAAATATTATATTGAAAATAAAGGTAATAAAATACGTGTCAGGGATTCAAAATACTATACAAGTGTTAAGGATAAAAAATCTATGATAAATGCAAAATATTATCGACAAAATAAAAATGAAATATGTATGAAGAATGTAAAATATTATAAACAGAATACCGATAAGAAATCGGTCGTGAATAAAAAATATTATATACAACATAAAGATAAAAAGTCGATTATGAATAAACAATATTATAAAGAAAATAGAGACGCAAAATCTATCACGAATGCAAAATATTATAGAAAAAATTTACTTGTGCAAACAAAAATGCGCATTGCCAAGAAACTATGTCAGAAATATAAAGTATATCGCATTCGTGGAAATACTATAGCTTTGCAGAGAAGTGCTGAGAATTATATTCAAAAGATATCGAAACAACTTGCAAAATGCACACCTTTTGCAAGTTTTTCAAGCGCAAGAATTGAGGCCGAACGAATATTCAAGTGGTGCATTTTCGTTAGACAAAATTATATATCCAATATAGGAAAAGTATTGCCTAATTTAAGGGAAACAGCTCAACTATATTTAACACAGTTATCCGCTCTCGCTTGTGATGACATTGACAGTATACGAAATATGTTATGTGGTGATTCTAAACATACTCCTACCACGGAGTCATATTTCTCAGAGGCAATATATGATTTCAATATCAAATTAAAGGAAAAGTCTCTTATGATGAATGAGTATGGCCAGGTCACAAATGTTTTACCATTAACGGAATTAAGACCGGAAATAAAGTCTAAGAAATCATGGGTTTGTAATGAATTTTGTACAGTTCAGAATTTGGAAATACTTAAACGATATCAACGATTACTCAAAGTTATATCTGAATGCAGATTAATAAAAAATATACCAAAACTAGTGAACGGTTTGGCACAGTGTACAACAAAATGGACAGTTGGTAAATTGGGACATTCACATGGTTGTTACATAAAGCCCGATATTTGTCGATCATTGGTACTGGCAATTCATTTCCTTTGTCCACACTTTCCACGAGTGAGAAATATTGGTAGATTGATTAGTAGCTTGTCTCATTATTACAAAAAATTGAAATCTTTATATAAGACACTCGAAGTCGGAGATATTGTAGCACTGAGAGAAATCATTAAACATGTAGAGGAAGAGGCGGCACAAAATTTATTACTCGATAGTAACAAAATAAATTTAAATGAAGATTACATAATTAATAAATATTCTGCGGCATTTAAGCTACTTACAAAAAGATCTACGGACACTCCTCGATTTGTGTGTGTATCATGCGAGAAGTTGCATTTTCGGAAACAGATTACCGATTTGAATAAACTACGAAATCCAATAGTTGGAAAACATTGCGAAAATTTAATGGTTCACTTGGAAAAAGAAGCAATAAATGTTGATTATATATGCCATTATTGCATACATTACTTTCGTAAAAATGCCTTACCACCAGCGTGTGTATTGAACGGCCTTTACGTAGGAAAAATGCCTGAGATATTGACAACTTTAAATGATTATGAGAAAATTTTGATTCAGCGTGCTAAAGCATTTCAATGTGTGCAGCGGATGGGTACAGTAACGAATAAAAAAATACCGCATAGGCAAATGATACAAAAAGTAAAAGGAAGAATATTTCATTTGCCGTTGCCGATAGAGGAAAGTTTAAAGAAAATATGCCCCTCAACGGCAGCAATTAACTGTGACCATGAGGTTTATATATTAGTTCGAGGAATTCCAACAAAGTCAAAAACAGTCTGGGAAAGTTTCGTAGATTTGAAAAAGATATTCGAGGTATTGAAATGGATGAAGGATAATAATCCACTTTACTCGGAAATTGCATTGCCCCGTTCTCATGATGAATTATTAAGTGGAAAATTGAAAGAAACAGAATATATTATTGATGATAATGAGGAAGAGGATAAAGATGAGGATAAAGATGAGGATAATAAGGAAACGAATAAGCAGGGTGCGATGCTGACCCAGATTACCGACCCCGATTCGTATTATGAACATTATTCTATTTACCCCATGTATGAGAAAAGAATAAATAATACATCTACAGCTTTGTATCAAATGTTGAAAGTTGAAGCCGTGCCTCTAGACAATCGTTGTAAAGATTTGGATGTTCTTTGCTTCCCGGATTTATATCCTTACGGTAAGGATGGTGTAAATCAAGAAAGACAAATACACATACGGGATTTCGATTTTGTACAATCGAGATTAATGTCAAAATATTCACATTTCCGTTTAAATATACAGTATTTATTCTTTTTATTAAACAATGCCAATAAGCGACAAATCAGTAGTGGTATCTATCATAAACTCAATACTGTCAATCCACACGTAAGATATACAGCAGCTGAATTTTTAAAATCTTTGTCTGCAAACGAATTAGAAGGAAATTTAGATACTATTTTCGGAAAGTTGCCAAATACAAAACAATATTGGCGCAAGGTGAGAAACAATGTTAATGCCATGACACGCGATTACGGACCAGCCACTTGGTTTTTAATATTAAGTCCGGCAGAATGGTTGTGGTCGGACTTAGCAGAATATATTAAAGAAGTCAGTCCGAGTTTGAGTTCAATAAAATCAATTAGCGAATTAATTGCTGCTGATCCAGTTTCTGCTGCTAGATTTATAGAAAATAAATTTCAAGCAATGTTAGACTTTATTTGCTCTTCCGATAACCCTATAGGCAAAGTAAAGCATTATTTTGTAAGGCGTGAATATCAAAATAGAGGAATGCCACATTGGCATTTATTGATTTGGATAGAGGATGCGCCCATAATAGGAAAATCATCGAGCGAGGATGTAATAAATTTCGTATCAAAATACGTTACTTGCAAGATGCCTAATAAAAAACAATCACCACAATTATATCGGCGTGTCATGACTCACCAACAGCATTACCATAATTCGTATTGTTTACGAAACAAGAAAACGAAAAAAGGTTTTGTAAGAAAATGCCGATTTGGATTTCCGCGTCCCATTACAGGTAAAATAAAGTTAAGAGATCTTGCCGTCAGTATTGCGAATAGAAGACAATTGAAAAATAAAAATCGTTTATACGATCTGCCGCGTGAGGAAGGCGAGAAAAACATAAATGACTATAATCCTACTATATTGACAGCATGGGAAGGGAATATGGACATTCAGTTTATCGGCGAAAAGTCCGCTTTATTAAATTGGTACTGTACAAAGTATACCACTAAAGCTGAGTGCAGTTATGGCGTTGATACCTTTGCCATAATAAACAGTACAGAATCTCTCTGCAGTTTATTATGGAATGTTGCATTACGCAGTTTGAGCAACAGAGAGTGTGGAGCTATTGAAGCTGCAGATATTCTTTTAGGAATTTCACTACACAGAACTGATCCTAACACAACATTTCGATGGTTAGACGTTAACCAAATAAGAAGTAAAAAAATAAAAACTAGGAAAGAATTTGCGGAACTTGATTCGGAGTCGACAGACATATTTTGCCACTCTTTTATTGATAATTATTATCCGAATAGACCACAAGAATTAGAGATGTTAAGTTTATATGATTTTGCAAAGTGGTATGATGTTTCACGAATAAAAATTTCGGGGTGCTCGCTAGAATTTTACGATTCAAAAACTCGTCTATATTTGAAAAAAAGAACTCGTGGTTACTTAATTAATCACTTTACATATAATAACAATCTCAACTCAGAAAAGTATTATTATTCATTGCTGTTGTTGTTTAAGCCGTGGAGAGATTTGGACGAATTAAAAGGGTGCTATGATAGTTATGCCGAAGCATTTGATTCGATTAAGATTGAAATTATTAGTGCCCTACAGTATCATGAACGTATAGAGGAACTTCAGCAAGCTTTCGATCATGTTAAGGAACTGGTTAATCAGAAAATTTTGGAAATGGAACGTGAAAATGAAAAAGCTCAGTCGCTTGGTGAGTTGGAATGCCAACCTCTTGAGGTAGAAGGTGCGATGCAGGAATTGAGAGACGTAAAAAATGAAATTGCAGATTGCAATATTCCAGAAATAATAGAGGAATTAAATACTGACCAGAAAAGGATTTTTGACACGGTTACTCAATCAATTCGTAATGTTAATGATTCAGACGATTCAACTCAGCCATTGCTGCGTTTGTATGTGAGTGGTGAAGGCGGAACTGGAAAAAGTTATCTGATCAAGGCAATTCGTTGTTGGACACAACAAATACTAAACAAAGACACAGCTGTATTAGCCCCTACTGGAGTGGCAGTTAATATTGATGGTTTAACTGTACATAGATTATTTCAACTTCTTCGTGAGAATAGGCAGGTTGAGCTTCTCGAGAGGATATAATTTTTCCAATTCCGTTAACACAGGCTGTAAATCGAAAGTTGTCTCGTATCTAGGCCTTGAGGGCCTTTTATTAAAAACTCCTTTTAATAACCTTGAAATAGTGGGATCTTTCCCAATTCTTTCTCCACAGATCATAGAGAGAGCTGATCTTGCTGTGTTAAGCGTGCCAAAGGACGAACCGGCTTTGAATTTCTCTGCTAACCATCTAAGAACGTCGTTGATTCGAGGATTAAATAAGTCAAATCCTTCTGATAAACTAAACGTTGCCCATTCTCGCAACGGTTTTGAATATTGTTTCAAAGTTGCTTCAGTCACTGAACCTAATAATAGTTCGACTGCACCTTCATCAATCTCTTGTTGTCTAAAGGTCTGCCTGATAATTTCCCTGCCATTAATATCATTTTTCCCGATAGAGGGTGTTGTGTTTTCCTATCAGGAGATAATAAAATATTTTTGTTGGGTTTAAAAGATATTGGTGTCGACACTAACATTGATTTCCACAAAGGAAACCAAGGTTGTGATCTCCAATCGGGTACAATTAAAACACCTAGAGCTTGGTCCAACTGAATTTTTCTTATCACTCTTAAAATTAAGGCAAACGGAGGAAACGCGTAAAAATCAAGATTACCCCAATTTAAGATAAAGGCATCAATACAGAAAGCTTCTGGATCTCGATGCCATGAACAAAATTTATCACATTTCGCATTTGCCCTGGCTGCAAATAAGTCAATATCTGGTGTACCAAAATGTTCCACAACAATGTTAAATGCCCAAGAAGCTAACTCCCATTCTGTATCTAAATTGATGATTCTAGATTCGCGATCAGCTTCTATGTTTTCTTTTGATGCGATATACGATGCTGTGATCCACAAGTTACGCTCTTCACACCACTGCCAGATTTGTCTGGCAATTAAGTTTAGCTTTGGATACTGAATTCCGCCCATTCTATTAATATAAGCAATGGCTGTTGTATTATCAATACGTAACAATATTTCACAGTCGTGCTTGGTCAAGGCAAAACATTTCAAGGCAAAGAAAGCCGCTAATAACTCTAGGTAGTTTATATGAGCTTGTAGCTCTGACCTGCACCAAGCACCATGAGCGACTTCGCCATCACAAGACGCGCCCCATCCAGTTAGGGAAGCATCTGAAAATATTTCTAACACGTATTTCTCTAGTCTGATAAAATTGACGGAAGTAGGAATATGTGACTCCCACCAAATAAAGTCTGGCATTAAAGCCGTTGGTAACGTAAGTTTCGCATCGTAATCACCCCCACTATCTAATAGCGCTAGATATTTTTGACGTTCAAAAGCTTTAGTGTAAACCCAACCGTACTGAATAGCTGGGCATGCTGCAGTGAGATTTCCAATGAATTGAGCAAATTCTCTAATAGAACATTCTTGTAACTCTTTGAATTTAAGTACTAACGTAAGTATTATTTGACGTTTCTTTTGTGGAAGCTCTATTGTCATAGATCCAGAATCCAGGATAAAACCGAGAAACTGGGATCTCGTGCTAGGATTAAAATTACTTTTTTCCTCGTTTATTATAAATCCCAAAGATTTCAGTTGTTGCTGAGTCGAATTAATGTTCCTTGCACATTCCTCTTTATCATTGCCAAAGCATAACCAATCATCTAAATAAACTACTGATGAAAACCCTTTTCCTCTCAGATAGTTAACCACTGACTTTGTGATTTTAGTGTAAAGCCAAGGTGCTGTACTAAGTCCGAAAGGTAAACACACAAATTCGAGTAATGATTTCCCCCACAGAAAACGTAAGTATTTACGACTATCTTTATGGATAGGTAGTAAAAAATATGCATCGCGAAGATCTAAGCTGGCCATAAGACATCCCTTAGTCATCAATTTCAGTGCTGTTCGAATGTCTTCCATTTTGAAATGGTCTGTTGTGATAAATTTATTTAAATCTTTTAAATTTAACACGAACCTTTGCTTGCCATTAGACTTTGGAACCAAAAAATATGATGATAAGAATTGGCCTTTACAAGACATACAATGTCGGATTGCTCCCAGTTTCAAAAGATTTTCAATAGCATCACCTAAATAAGGTTCGTCTCTGATGTTCAAAGAAGTATTTTTCGTCGGTTTGGATTGCAATGGAATTGAATTGAAATTTATTTTATAGCCGGATATGCAACTCAAGATAAATTTATCTGAGGTGACAGTGTACCAAGCTCCTTTAAAGTGTTTTAATCGTCCTGCGATTGAACTTGCCTTATTTATTTCTGAGTCGCGTTGTTCGACTGTGGGATTGATGGTCGACTCTGTGATTGCTGGTGACTTACAGAGCGATTCCTCTCGTTGAACCTGCTCTGATACGGGGTTCTTTGGAACGTCTTCCGAATGTAGCCCACCTGTGAATAATTTGTTGCTTTCACAGGCGGGCCCTTCATGTTTAACGCTGTTGAAGGGCGATTAAAAGGTCTCTTCTCACTTGACTGGAATTTTAAGGAAAGTCCTGCCTTTTCCACGGATTTTGCTGTTTTTATCCTTTGTGATAAATTAACTCCAAAAAGGTATTCGTCAGTTTCCGTTTTTTCCAGAATTGCCTTAGCTTTCTTATCCACTCCTGGATAAACAAAAGCTTTTCTGGCTTTTGTGAGTTGTCTGAATAACTCACACATTAATCTTCCAGAATCGAACAGGGCAGTTAACAGTTCCTTCCTAATGGATACTTCACTTTTCTCATTGAAGATTAGGTCTATACTTTTCCCTAGAGAAGATAGAGCGGCACTGCAAAAATCTTGATCTAATGCAAGATATTTATCCCGCCTTTTCACAGTGTCGTTAACTATGGACTCAATTTCCGGGTTTAATTTAGGTGTCGCAATGGGACAATTTCCTTTTTGTGGATACTTCTTCAAAAGAGAAGTTCTGGTTTCCTTGTTCAATCCTGTCTTAAGCACCGCTTCCCATGCAACCACTAACTTCGGATGGAATTTGAATTCCTTCTCGTTATTTAATAATTTTTCACCGCCTAATATCTCTAGAACCTCCTCATCCAGCTCGGCACAGGCATCGTCCTCTGCCGATTTTGTCTCATCCAGATTTATTGAACTGTTGTCATTTTCTTTAAAAACCCTTCCCTCGTCATCACTGAGGAGATTAACCTCGGAATCGGAGGATTTAGAAACAGAGGATTTATCTGGAAGAGCCGGAGATCTGTGTTATACACGCTGTCAGAAAAAAAGACTGACGCATATTCGTATTAGTTACGATGTATAACCAGTCGGTTTGTACGGTATGTCTCGTAAGAGATCACCGCCACGTAAAAAAGGATCGTCTCCCTTAAGAAGACGCCAATTTGGACATTGTTTCCATAGAATGTACCTGAAGTTTCTGGGACTCTGTCTCTTTGATGAATGGCGTCGGCCATCGGCGAAGATACAACTTTTCGTTTATTAAAAAGCATTTTGCGTAATTTCTCCAATTTCCTTTCCAACTTTTCTAACGAAGGAGAACGGCTCCTTTTCCTTGACTTTTTCCCCATACCTTATACTTGGTAAAACAGCCAAAATAAAATAAGATTGAGAGAGCTGAAAAATCGTGTGGCTTCTCGTCACGCACAAAAAACGTTATGACATGAAATGCGGATAGGAGGACAGATATCAATAAGATGAACGTAGTGTCTGTGTTCTTTTTTTTTTGGGCTGAACGTTGTGGTGATTCGTAGCGAACTAAGCGGTACTACCTAGTTTTCTATACTGATCTCGAGAACGAGACCGTGAAGCATAATTGCCAAGTTATTCGTAAAAAAATACTTAATCAACATGAAAACGATGCGATAAAAGCTTTGGCTGAAGCTTATATAACTAATGGCGTGCCGTTACTTAATTGCCTTGGGGTTAGGCAGCATTTAGGTGGCTCTTATATTGAAAATATTCCACAAGACGCCTCTGAATTTTTACTTTGTGTTATAAATAGTAATGACAGTGTTAGAAAAATTTTGAAACATGAATTAAGTCATAAAGTTTGCTGTAAGGTTTGTAATCAAACGAATGCTAGAGTCGAGAAAAATTTAATTTTAACATTACCATTATGTGTACTAGAAGGAAAAAGTAAAAATTTGCAAGAAATAATAAAGATGTATTCCGACTGGCACGTATTGGATGGGTCTGCATGTACTCACTGTGGAAGTAAGGAGATGATGTTTAAAACGGATATTACGATGGTTGGAAATGTTATATTGATACAACTATTGCCCTTTCAAAAATGCGAAAAGCGTATAATCAGGATTAAAAAATATAGTATCACGGGTGCACATACTACAAAATTGTTTATCGCGCAAAAACCATACAAAGCCATAAGTGCTATATTTTATCACGAGCAAAATAATAGTCAGAATGGACATTATACGTGTTTTGTACGAAATAAAAAAAATAAGTTCATTAACATTGACGATGAAAAGATTATAGAAAAAAGGCAGTGGTCAAGAGGTGCAGCAAACGCCTATCTATTCTTTTTTGTACAAACTTCATAATTTAGCCAGTTTTACATATAAACATTTAGTATATAAACTCCGACCAACGGATAAAAAAACAGTCGTTGTCAGCATTAAGCGACAATTTTGCAGAAAAACGGCCGTTGTCAGCATTAAGCGACAATTCTGTAAAGAAACGGCCTTTGTCAGCATTAAGCGACAATTCTGTAAAGAAACGGCCGTTGTCAGCATTAAGCGACAATTTTGTAAAGAAACGGCCGTTGTCAGCATTAAGCGACAATTTTGCAGAAAAACGGCCGTTGTCAGCATTAAGCGACAATTCTGTAAAGAAACGGCCTTTGTCAGCATTAAGCGACAATTCTGTAAAGAAACGGCCGTTGTCAGCATTAAGCGACAATTTTGTAAAGAAACGGCCGTTGTCAGCATCAAGTCAGAGTTTTCCAAAGAAACTGCCATCATCCGGATTGAACAACATATCCAAGATGATAAAATGTGGAATTTCTTCTTCGTCGATTTAGTTGAATAAAAGCATTTTGTATACATTAAATGTGTTCTTATTTTGTAGTTATAAGTAGCAGCAAATTATATTTTTATTTTACTGATTAACTAACAAAAAGAAATGAGATCCCCCCAAAAACATTAAAATGAAAAAAACGCCAAGTAGTCCCCCCCCCCCCCCCCGACGCCGCCGCCGCCCAACTACCCAAACCACCTACTCACCAACCCAGCAATCTTGCAAAAGTCATTTAAAAATGATCAAAAATAGAAATGGATATCATTGGTAAACGAAAGCCAAGTTATAATTCAGATATATAATTAATAACATACAAGAAACCCAAGTTTTCATTCAAAGATACCTCGATTTAACTCGCATCAGCAATTAACAACAAATTTACAATAAATTATATATCTGAAGTATAACTTGGCTTTCGTTTACCAATGATATCCATTTCTATTTTTGATAATTTTTAAATGACTTTTATCCATTTCTACTTTTGATAATTTTTAAATGACTTTTGCAAGATTAGTGGGTTGGTGAGTAGGTGGTTTGGGTAGTTGGGCGGCGGCGGCGTCAGGGGGGGGGGACTACTTGGCGTTTTTTTTCATTTTAATGTTTTTGGGGGTAGCTATTATTTTTTCAGGACACGTAGATTTTCCATTTAGTATAAGGTATTTAAATAAACTTTTAGTTTGTGAATAAAGTAATGTTGGGATAGATTGGCCACTCTAAGACTGATTTCAAAATATAACGTGGACTTTCCATTACTGAATACTGTTTCGTTCAGGGTGGCAAAATATGTATAATGAGAATTAGACTCACTCTCTATGTTAAGAAAGTGAACGGAGGCGGGTCCCCGTCTCACTTCAAATCTCAAATACAGACGCATAGCGTGGCTACAATGTGCTTAGCATGTGTGAGTAGAAAGCGTGTGAGGGGAAGCCAGGCTACGGAACTCCCGAAACGTAACTGGAGAGGGTAAAATTTCGGCCGAGTCCGCCTGGCTACCCTCCCTCACCGGATTCATTCTCTCAGCGGCCCGACTATACCTGCATATCCTCATACCGGGTGAAAAAAAACTTAAGTTAAAGAGCTGAAATTTAATGTGAAAATGATTAATCTACCATCTTTATAAATCACATTAAACAATCCAAACCCTCATACGTAGCATAGTTTTACTGTTCCTAAATTGATAAGTACATAAGTTAAAATCGATATTTGTTGTTGTATATTTAGCAATGCTGTACATTCAGCGGAGACTGATTGATTGCGGTATCCATGACAACAAGTACACTAAATGTAGCTTGGACTCGACAGCCTAAGAATAACTGTTGAGCCAGAAGACACAACAGTAACTCTTAATTGATTTATTATATTTCCTCTTCCCAATTATTCCTTTTTCGTATTTTTTTCTTTTTCTTATTCCTCTTTGTTATTTCCCTTTCCTATTCCTCTTCCCTATATTTATTATTTTTGTTATTAATTTTTTTTAAAATGAAGGCAAGGACACTAACAGTGGACTTGCCAGACATAATTTCCAGAAACGGGTGGTTGCAGGATACCCACATGGATATTTTTAATTCTCTTCTTACCCAATATGGGTATACTCCACAGGAACCGTGCCACAAAATAAAGACCACATACAAATTTTATTTAGTGGCACTTCAGATCTTGATGGACATTGGGTATGTGTCTACTATGCCAGAAAATCTCTCTATATGTACAGCATCCGGCAAAATACTTGTCACAAATGCAAAATGGCTGCCGGGCAGAAAGTGAAAGTTGAGTAGTCGCATCTAGGTTATCGCATGGTTGGTGGCGCTCCAGCGGTAGAAATAGGTAGCCGCCTGCCAGCGCGCTCAAAGAGGCTCACATATAGGGTGTCCGTGAGAATACCTAACCGCAAATACGAGCATACTCGTGCACTACTATGAGTATGGATGGCTTTAGGATACAAATAAAGGATATATCTGAGAGTAATTAATGGAAATAAATTATTTATTAAGATATGAAGGTTAATTATGCGGCAGACAGCCATATCGTAATATTCCTATAGTTGTTATTTATTTATTAGGAATTGGGAAAAGGATAAGACGGATGAAGAAGAAATAAGAATTAACATTGATGGAGCTCTGATGACATTTATTATTAGTTTGCATGGGTTTAAAATAAATACAAAAGTTCAAACCGGACCATAACGGCTCACATTATCGGTAATTAATATAAAATAACATGCATGGCTACAATATAATATAGAATTATTACAATTTCCTCCTTTAACTATCAGTAGACTAATGAAGTGACAATTTTTGATACTTTCAGCCACTACTACTGATTTTAAGTAAAGGCGACTACTATCGACAATAGACCTAGCAAAAGATTTTGACACTTTCTAAACGCTTTTACTAAACATATTTGCAGCAAGATGTTTGAAGAGTAGTAGGTTTAATTGTCTTCGCTGAGAAGATATCACTGTCTTGCTACGAATAGGATGCATGCGATGGATGCAAGCAAGAAGCGAAGAATTTGCTTCTCGCTTTACTACCAGACTAATCGAAGGTGTTCGCTACAGAGACAGTCACTGGATTGAAGTGACCAACTCTATCATGGGAACGTATTCTATTACTCTTGCATTATTTGGCTGTTCTGCCATCCCAACACTCTGCGCTATTAGTTGTGCTGGTTCGTTTCAGAAAGACAGGGAGACTAAGATAGAGAAGAACCATAAGCACAGGGTAACAGAGTGTTCGCATAGCAGAATTATGGGGAAAGTGTGCGCATGTGTCTGCTGCTCAACTATTAGACTAATGGAAGGTGTTCGCTACAAAGATAGTCACTGGATTGAAGTGACCAACTCTATCATGGGAACGTATTCTATTACTTTTGTATTATTTGGCTCTTCTGCTATCCCAACACTCTGCGCTATTAGTTGTGATGGTTCGTTTCAGAAAGACAGGGAGACTAAGATAGAGAAGAACCATAAGCACAGGGTAACAGAGTGTTCGCACAGCAGAATTGTGGGGAATGTGAGTGCATATCTCTACTGTCCTACTATGAAAGTAGTCTGCACCTGTTCTGAAGTCAAGCACACTCCATCGCTGCTCTGAGCGCCTCCTATAGTATAGTATTACCACCAGTAGAAGTAGTAAACACTTTGTTTTACTTTCATAGTAGGACAGTAGAGATATGCACACACTTTCCCCATAATTCTGCTGTGCGAACACTCTGTTACCCTGTGCTTATGGTTCTTCTCTATCTTAGTCTCCCTGTCTTTCTGAAACGAACCAGCACAACTAATAGCGCAGAGTGTT
>OZ030376.1:6888336-6949937 GCA_964023945.1 Ectemnius cavifrons | reverse complement strand
AATTCTGCTGTGCGAACACTCTGTTACCCTGTGCTTATGGTTCTTCTCTATCTTAGTCTCCCTGTCCTTCTGAAACGAACCAGCACAACTAATAGCGCAGAGTGTTGGGATGGCAGAACAGCCAAATAATGCAAGAGTAATAGAATACGTTCCCATGATAGAGTTGGACACTTCAATCCAGTGACTGTCTCTGTAGCGAACACCTTCGATTAGTCTGGTAGTAAAGCGAGAAGCAAATTCTTCGCTTCTTGCTTGCATCCCATCGCATGCATCCTATTCGTAGCAAGACAGTGATATCTTCTCAGCGAAGACAATTAAACCTACTACTCTTCAAACATCTTGCTGCAAATATGTTTAGTAAAAGCGTTTAGAAAGTGTCAAAATCTTTTGCTAGGTCTATTGTCGATAGTAGTCGCCTTTACTTAAAATCAGTAGTAGTGGCTGAAAGTATCAAAAATTGTCACTTCATTAGTCTACTGATAGTTAAAGGAGGAAATTGTAATAATTCTATATTATATTGTAGCCATGCATGTTATTTTATATTAATTACCGATAATGTGAGCCGTTATGGTCCGGTTTGAACTTTTGTATTTATTTTAAACCCATGCAAACTAATAATAAATGTCATCAGAGCTCCATCAATGTTAATTCTTATTTCTTCTTCATCCGTCTTATCCTTTTCCCAATTCCTAATAAATAAATAACAACTATAGGAATATTACGATATGGCTGTCTGCCGCATAATTAACCTTCATATCTTAATAAATAATTTATTTCCATTAATTACTCTCAGATATATCCTTTATTTGTATCCTAAAGCCATCCATACTCATAGTAGTGCACGAGTATGCTCGTATTTGCGGTTAGGTATTCTCACGGACACCCTATATGTGAGCCTCTTTGAGCGCGCTGGCAGGCGGCTACCTATTTCTACCGCTGGAGCGCCACCAACCATGCGATAACCTAGATGGGACTACTCAACTTTCACTTTCTGCCCGGCGGCCATTTTGCATTTGTGACAAGTATTTTGCCGGATGCTGTACAATTCAATGAATAAAAGGGAAATGCATAATGACCACAAAATATTCTTAAAGAAATTGTTTCCCTTTTACGATTTGAATAATAAAGTGGTTCTTTTTCTAAAAGTTCAACAGCAGTCGAATGGAAACGCCTGTGGCGTATTCTCCATAGCGTTTGCAACTTCGCTGTTGTTCAATATTCGGCCAGATAAAGTCACCCCCCAAAACCATTAAAATGAAAAAAAACGCCAAGTAGTCCGCCCCCACCCCCTCCGCCATCCCGGCTCCCAACCCACCAACCTTGTCAAAATCATTTAAAAAATTACCAAAAATAGAAATGGATATCATTGGTAAACGAAAGCCAAGTTATAATTCAGATATAACTAATAACATACAAGAAAGCCAAGTTTTCATTCAAAGATATCTCGAGTTAACTCACATTAGCAATTAACAATAAATTCACAATAAATTAGCGATTAACAATAATAAAAAAAACTTGGTGTGTGCAACTTATCTGTATAATGTAACATACGAAGCGTTGGTCTTAATTAGATGCAAGTCAAGGGCATGCTATCTATTGGCAACTCATATGTATTTGCCCAACAAATTTGGAGTCCTCTGCTTAAATTATACATTCTCTCTTCATTCAACAGATGTGAAAAGTGTACAACTTGTCAAATGTGTAGGCTAAGAACCACTTAAGTGACAGGTTTAAAATTTGATGAACAAATACTGATTTCCCACGACTAGTATACCCCTAAATTAATGTTACGATGAGGCTCAGCACTTAATAAGTTTTATTAATTCTCTTATTCGATACATTTGTAGTGTCAAGTTTGACAACGGCGTACCCAAGAACCACGTCAGTGACAGATTTAACTAATACTTCAACAATGTGACAAGGACACATCTTGGCTGTATAATGTAACATACAAAGCATTGGACTTAATTATATGGAATTCAAAGGCATGCTATCTACTGGCAATTCATATTCGCCCAACAAATTTGGAGTCCTTCGCTTAAATTTGTGAAGTGTGAAACTTGTTAAATGTGGAGCTAAGAACCACTTAAGCGACAGGTTTACAATTTGATGAATAGATACTGATACTGATACAACTTAGGAACATGCCGCCATTACCAATCGGTATTTGCTGAATACATTTCAGATCTTTGGCTTAAGTAATTCTCAAGCTACACATTTGATATGTTAAATATTTCAACAATATGACGTGTAGAATAACGGATGAGTAAGGTGGAAATGGTCATCAAATGAAAGTGGACTGTATGGTTAAAATAAATAGATGTTCTGGTTTATTAACATGGGGATGTCCGGTGACACCCGCGTTGCCGTGTGCTATTTACAGTTATGTACATGAGTATTTTACAGGCACCTATCAATCGATGTATGCGATCGATAGGTGAGTCAAATATACGATTAGTTGTGAGCATGGTCATATGATGAGGTGGACTGAACTGGACATAGTGTGCTTGGTGATGCACTGAAAGTTCCCGAAGGGAACTTGGCACACATAATGAAAAAGGACTGAGTAAGGTTCATTGAGATCGTAGGAGGGGTTAGCTCCTACATGAGTTGAGTTTTGCGCCGTTGATGCACAAAGGGCCACTTGCGTGGCCCGGCTACAAATCCTCATGAATGAAAACTGTCTGATGAGTAGACTTTGGAGCAAAAGTGGATCATGATGATGACCCACATGTGCCATTCGGCTGAGAATTCAAGGTGATTAGCTCTGAGTTGCTTACTGTTCGACGTCTCCGAGGCGAGAGAGATATCAGCGCCTGAGAGATGACGAGCAGGTGGAACAGTTCAGGAGATGGTCGCCAGGGTGTGCATGTAGCGCACACCTTGGCTGAGCAGACATCGATCATCTATCGATTCGACCATCGGGTTAGGTTGGGACACTATGAGTTGGGCGCTAGATGACAGGAGGGGTTATGGTAGGAGCGAGTGGTGATCAAGTTCACCAGGGCTCCAATCACGTATGACATCAGTATGATTATTGAACATGACGAATAAGAGGAGGATGCAGCTTATCTGTATGATGTGTTACGTTCAGGACCGAAGGACGTAACAAATATAATATATGAAGTGTTGGACTTCATTATATGGAGTTCAAAAGCATGCAATCTACTGGCAATTCATATTCGTGTAAGAAATTTGGAGTCCTTCGCTTAAATTATACATCCTCTCCTCATTCGACACATGTGAAAAGTGTGGAACTTGTCAAATGTATAGGCTAAGAACGACTTAAGCGACATGCTTCAAACTTGATGAGCACTACTAATTTTCCACGACTAGTATGCCCTAAATTAATATTACAATTAGGCTCAACACTTAATAAGTTCTATTAATTCTCTTATTCAACACATTTGTAATGTCAAATTTGACAAGGGCGTACCCAAGAACCAGTTCAATTATACATGTGAAACTTGCTGAACAGATACATTATTCGAAACTACAGAAGTCAAAGATCTAAAGTTTACTGAGTAAATACTGATTACTAGTAAGGTTCGATCATTTACATGAAAGACCTGAAGTATCACTTGGTGAACAAATTGTTGCTTTTTCATTTAAGTGGGTCCTGGTTATGCACCTGGCAACTTTGGTAGTCTATAATTGTAATGAATAAGAGGATATTGCTTAACTTAGATTGAGTAGGGTCATAAAGCTGTACCAATAAGAGAATAAAACTGTTAAATTTGTCAAATATCCTCGCGTAAGATATTGCTGTCATAAAATAGCCTACATAACCAACCACTCGAACGTCAAGGAAATAAGACATCTACCCATCTCGTGTTAGTTAGTCTCTTTCTACATGTCTAGCATCTCTCTCTAACATCATCTCACATCTGCCTTCTCTCTCTACCATAACATCATCTCGCAGCTACAAAGCTAGAAATATATGAATATTCTGCCACCTAGCGTGGAAAATATGTGACCTACATTTTTGGTCTGAATCTTCTTCTGAATCGTTTTCGTGCAAAAAAATAAGAGGAGGAAATTCATATCTCTTGAACGCATGGCCCAATTTCCTTGCTGTTTAGCTTATTGGATTCAGAAAAATAAATTAGGCTGTGCTTGATTCATAAGTTATGCCTGCATGCTGTAACTTTTTCGGAAATCGAGGTGAAAGTCTTATATCGATCGAAAACCGCTACGCGTCGAGATAAGTAGCCTCGGCTTCTCGCGCTGTATAGCTATAGCTAACTACTTGGCGCGAGACTCTACCGAGTCTCCTGATGTATGATCACGCGAAAATGCGTGATTACCTTATTACAATGTTAAGATCGCATATTATTCAGCATTTCCCGCAGGATTTAGCATACTGCAGTTTCGTGAAAGTTCTTCCATTGCCGGCAGTACAAGCAAGAAGGCAGAGAGCAAAAGAGACGCGACTAAATCGATTGCATAACAAAAAATTGAAGTTGTGTCTCTAGATAATAAAGAGGAAAGGGCGTCATCAACACAATGCCATATTGTATTTCTATCTACACGGTGTTCCGTAAATGTCGTAAATGACTGTAGCCATCTTTTAGGGACGGTGGCGGGGATGAAGATGGCTATGTTCAAATTTCTCATTGGGGCTTCTTTTTGCAAGAAAATTGAAAAAACTGTAAGCCAATGAGATGCATTACGCGGTGGAGTTAAGGCTATAGCGGCACCCCACTGACCGAGGATCAGCCCACTCCCCCGCAGGCGGAATTAGAGGTTCTCAGTGTCACTGCCTGCTTTTAAAAGAAAGGCGATCTCTTCCTTGATCTGTCATGCTGACAGCCCAGCGGGCAGCCTCGTGCATGCCTCGCACCGCGCACCCCGCAATTCACACCTACGAGCTCAGCCGACAAGCAGCCCCTTGCATGCGTCGTTTCCAATACCCGAGCGCGGCATCGCCCCACGGACGCTCACTTTTTGCAGTTCTTCTTGCTTTCCGACTTTCTTAATATGCGCTTCCTTCGCTTTCCCATTTTCGTTGTATACGCTTGCGATAAGTAGGGTCCCCGATTAGATGTTTCGCGACTCCTGATTTAATCCAATTAAATCCGTCGAAATCCAATGAACCAAATTTATCAGGTGCCTGTGATACTTTCTCTAACAAGTATGGAAGTGGTGGCGCGACAAAGCGCTCGATCTGTAACCGCGATGATCCGTGTTCGGTTCCTCATTGTTGCGATTATTGTTTTCACATTTCCTTTCCCTTTTCTCCTTCAGTGTTTAATCTCTACCTCTGGTAATATCTTTTTTTCTTTCTGTTTCATTGTTATTCCTCCTGCCTTTACATTTTCATAATATTTGTTTACCATGAATAATATTATCCGTCACCAGTGTCCTTGTCGATAGACAAACAGACTAGTCGATTTCTACAAAGGGAGTCTGCTGCTATCGCTGACTTTATCCGGTTATTATTGCAATCGATGGTCAACAAAATAACGAATGTCAAAATAAGTGCAGGTTAAACGGTAGTTATTATTTATCAGAAGTGAATGGATAGTATGTGAATCGGGTTGCATGACAAAATGCAATGAGAAGCATGTGTTTGCAGCACTGTTTCATGCACTTCTGTTCGGCCCTATTCTAAAAATCTTAGTACTAATTCAGTTATTACTCGAGATACTTGCAAATCCGGGCAACAATGAACGCCCGCGTTGTATAGTGCTATTTCTGAAAAATAAGAGCTCTGCGTTCAGATGAAAGAAGGTTTCGTTCATCTTCATTTAGACAGTTGAGGTCCTGAAAAGGGCCGTTTGTTTGACATACGAGCGGTACATGCTCTACTAATTGGTGGTGGTTCCGAAAGAGCCGTTTGTGCAAGACTGCAAGTTCGACATTGTAGTATTTGGTGGTCCTGAAAAGGGCCGTTTTTTTAATAATATGAGGCTTCAAGGCCTCATATTTTCAAAATGCCCCCCATGGTTGTGGAGGCACAATCAAGCTCGGTCCACGATGCTCGCCCGCATACGAGCAAAATCGGCCGGTTCTAAATTGGCAACGGCGGCATGCAGCCTCTGGACAGTCACAATCTCGTCACCGCGGTCCACGCCGTACGCGATGTTCTGCAAGTAATACACATTTCTTGATTAATCAATTTCATACGATGATGTAAGATAATAATTCCAGAATAGTATAATGAAACGTACCTTTGCGTATGCCCAAAAGAAGAAGTCCAAAGGGGTGAGATCGGGGGATCGGGGAGGCCACGGAGCCACCGGACTCCCATATCCAATCGAGCGATTCGGAAAATTGTCATTAATGTGACGCAAAACATTAAAGCTCCTATGCGCTGGGGCACCGTCCTGCTGGAGCCACAGTCGTTGGTTGTTTTCGGGAACTCCTTCCAGTAGTACTGGAAGGACTTCCCGTAGGAAAACTAAATATTGCCGGCTGTTAAGCCGCGGTGGCAATAAGTAGGGACCTATTATGCGGTCACCTAATATACCAGCCCAAACGTTGAATGACCAGCGATATTGTGACCCCCGATCGAGGTGCTCGTGCGGGTTTTCCTCAGCTCACGTATGATAATTCCGCGAGTTGAACACCCCACGTTCCGTGAATGTGGCCTCGTCCGTCCACAAAACTTGGAACAAAAAGTCCTGGTCCTCCTCATGCTTCTGCAGCAACCACCTGCAAAACTCCATTCGCCTCGCTGGATCGCCAGGCAGCAATTCCTGACTTGCGTGAAGTGATAAGGATAGAGACGGTTGGCATGTAGCATGCGGTTGGCCAATGTTGTGCTAATACTAAACCAAAAAAACATGTTATTTCAAACCGCTCATAAAGTACATAACTTCTATGAACTGAAAATTAGTTAAAATGAAATATGCAATGTTTCACATTTTTACTTACTTCTCAACCCTCGCAATATCGCGAAGGCTCACGGTCGGCTCTTCCTCAACGCGAGCAAGCACGCGTTCTTCCACTGCCACTGTCCGTGCAGTTCTTGGCCGCCCAACTTCGCTTCCATGGGGCAGTACGGAACCGTTGAAGCGTACACGGTCGTACACCCCGGTAAACGCTGTGTACGACGGGTGACGGCGATTCGGGAACCGCTGGGCGTACAGATTTACCGCATCGGCATAATTTTCGTCACACCGACCTATGCACATCAGCATGTCGACGTACTCATGAAAGTCGAACATTTTCTATGTATCTGATTCTTTCCCTTGGGGCTAGCGCGTACTTATAAAGAATTTTGAAGACGTCCGCCCCCAACTCATCCCTTCCAAAAATTAAAAGTTCCTCCACTCTGCAGAAAAGGGAGACAAATTTTCCTGGTGAAGAAAATGAAAGGGCCCGAGGCCGGCTCCGGGAGACCACGAGCGGCAACCCCTTGAGTGACCGAGCGTAGCACCCCCTTGGGCCAGCCAAGCCACCCTGTCTGCGCATCAGATTGTTTTATGGCTTGGGCTTCGAGGAAAATACTTCCTGAAAGCGAATATTGCCGGCGAAGTTAGTATTTTGGGATTACTAATCCCGGTCTACTCGATGGTGACAAATTAGTTGTAATAAAAAACATCTGCTGATTGGAGGCGTACTGGCAAATAAGGATGTCCGGCTCTATTCTGCCTATCTAAACAACGTGATCCAAAAATAATAGGGATTACCAACGGTGATTATTGGCCGTCAGCAAGGGAAAGTTAATCCTAATCTGCGAGTTCACCATAAAGTAATAAACGCTATTCCCTCCCATCGGGTCGGACGCTTGACCGACCTCGCGACGGTGTACCCGAGTGCTCGGGTCAATTGATTGCTTGTCTTTTCTGAATATCGAGACGAATTTGGCCGGCCTGATCAAAACAGTATTCATTAGAAGGAAGGCTAAGCTATATTTGCAATTTGGTTTCCTGGTCGCCAAAGTGGAGCATTTTCGGCTTTTCCCTAAATATAACCATTACTGAAATTTTTTGGACGGAAACCGCTCGTTATATTGTGTTTATTCTGTTTTGTTCTATTTGTGAAAGAATGGACTTTACAGCTATATTTTTTCGTTTGGCGACCAGGAACACCATTGCAAATATAGCTTAGCCTTCCTTCTAATGAATACTGCTTTGATCAGGCCGGCCGAATTCGTCTAGATATTCAAAAAAAAAAAATATTTAAAAAAAAATGTGACCGACTTCGAAAACTGACAGAGTTCCAGAGAGCTGAAAACTAAAAGAGCTGAAAAGTAAAAAAACAAGCAACACAAAGAATGCCCTGAAAAGTAAAAAATAACTTCTTGTTGTCATGGATACAGAAATTTGCATTAAGCCTAAATATTCTGAAACTTTTCGGAGGCGGCGCAAATATAAGTAAAATATTACTGGCAAATACCCGTGCTTTCGTACTCTTCCTCCCGCCTCTCAATCTCTCTCTCTCTCTTTCGATCTATTTCTATCCCTATACATATATCTACCGGTCCAACCACAGGACGACTTTAATGATTGACGAAAACAAAATGATACACAGGAGAGTAACGATAGTTCTATTGGCTGCAGTCTGTTATACCTATATGCGTATTTGCTAGATTAACCTACACCTATGAGATGTCGGAATTATTCGGAATTGTCGAATACCAGACCAGTTAATGTTAACAATATTAGCATATTCGATAGGGTATACTTCGCCCCTTCAATTTGTACATATATATGTACATAGAGACCACGAGTATTTCCAGATTTGAGTGTGAGGATTTCGTGACTTTTGTAATATTTTACTTATATTTGCGCCGCCTCCGAAAAGTTGCAGAATATTTAGGCTTAATGCAAATTTCTGTATCCATGACAACAAGAAGTTATTTTTTACTTTTCAGGGCATTTTTTGTGTTGTTTGTTTTTTACTTTTTAGCTCTTTTAGTTTTTAGCTCTCTGGAACTCTGTCAGTTTTCGAAGTCGGTCACATTTTTTTTAAAAATATATTTTTTTCATTTAATGCTTTTTAGTATAGGAAATCAACAAATTGATGGTTCCTGGTCGATTTCATTTTGAATTTCATCATTGCACTGGTGTAACAGTTATAGACGAAGAAATGTAGCCGAATTTGTTGAAGAAAGAAAAGCTTGTACATTCCGAAATTTATGCAAGAGGGTGTACCGCGAGAACTTCCCTTATAAGTTACCAATCGACAATCGAAAGTTCGGTGTTTATGCAATAACAGTTGTTAATGTTAAAGAATTTCGAACACATTTATATTGGGGCCAAGCTGTGAGCATCGTCTATAAGATAGGTATGGTTTCATCAAGATCGGTCCATCCATGTCGGAAATATCGCCGGATAAACATTTAAAAAAAAATATATATATATAGCGGTCGAATTGAGTACCTCCTCCTTTCCGAAGTCGGTAAAAATGGACAGGAAGGAGAGAAAGGAAAGGAAAAATAACATTATAATTAGAGGATTGGAAATGGAAGGGAAGAAAGTGGAAGAGCCGGTGAAGGAGTTATGGGAGAAGCTGGAAGTGAAAGGGCAGGTAAAGGAGACCTGAAGAATAGGAAAGGCGAATAGAAAGAGCAGAGGGATGGTTGGAGTAAAGTTCGGAAGCTGGGAAGAGAAGAGGGAAGTAATGCAGGCAAAGGCAAAGCTGAGAGGTAAAATAGAGAGAATAGAAGACGACCTGACGGAATGAGAGAGAAGAGCGAGATGGATGATCGAGGGGGCGGCGGGGTGGGAAGGGGGAAAGGGGAAGAGAGTACAGGTAGGGTATATGAAGATAAGGGTGAATGGCAGAATGAGGAGATGGGATGAATTTGAGGAATGCTGGGAACGGGGGTTGGAGCAGAGGAGGGGGAGAGGAAGGACAGGGCGGGAGAGAAAGGGCAGGGAGAGTGAGTGACGGGATCGACGAGGGAAGTGAGGGGTCAGCGGGGGAGAGATGGAAAATAGGGTTCTGGAATGTGGCAGGGTTCAAAAACAAAGGGTTCTGGAAGGTCCTGGAAGGGTGGGATATAATAGTTCTGGCGGAAACGTGGATAGATAGGAAAGGGTGGGAGAAGGTAGAGAGGAGGATTCCAAGGGGGTATACACGGGAAAGACAGTGGGCAAAGGGGAAGAATAAGAAAGGAAGGGCGATGGGAGGAATGATGTTGGGGATAAGGAAAGGGATAGAGAGGGTATTGGAAAAGTTGCAAAAGGATGGCCTGATAACAGGGAAAGTATGGTTGGGGGAGGAGTGGTGGAGAATTTCAGGAGGAGAGGGGGCGATTTCAATGCCAGAACAGGAAGGGAGGGTGGAGAAGTAGATATGGATGAGTATGATGAAGAGATGGAGGTAGGGGGAAGGAAGTCAAAGGATGGGAAGGTAAACAGAGAGGGGAGGAAGCTGTGTGAGTTTCTGGGAGAGCAGGGATATAGGATTTTGAATGGGGCACGAGGGGTGACGAGGAAGGAGAGTGGACGTACATAAGAGCCAGGGGGGAGTCAGTAATTGACTACATAGTAGGAAATGAAGGACAGTGGAAGGGATCGAGGGGATGAAAGTGGCGGAGCAAGTGGAGTCGGACCATCAACCTTTAGTAGTGGAAATCAAGGTAAGAGGAAGTGGAAAGGGAAGGAAGATCGGGGAAGAAAGGGAGGTGAAGAGGAGAGAGTACAGAAGATGAAGAAGGGAAAAGCGAGGAGGAGGGATACCCAACGAGGTTTGGAAGTATGCAGGAGAGGAGGTGGAGGAATGGCTGTACAGGGTATGCGGTAGGTTATGGAAGGGAGAGGGTTGGCCCGAGGAATGGAACGAGGGAATGGTGGTACCCATAGTGAAGAAGGGGGAGGGGAAGGAAGTAAAGGAGTACAGAGGAGGAGGCTAAGGGAGGAAGTGCAACGAAAGGGGATATTACCACCGAGTCAAACGGGATTTAGAAAAGGCATGGACACCATGGACATCTACGTGCTAAATTATCCAATAAACAGGCAGGTAGTAAGGAAGGAGAGGAAGCTAATGGTGTTGTTCGTGGACCTGAAGGCGGCGTTTGACTCCGTGAATAGGGAAAATTGGTGAGGACGATGAGGGAGAGAGGGGTCAGAGAGGGGTAGTGACGAGATGTGAGGAGATTCTGTGGGAGACATCAGGGAGAGTGAAGGTAGGAGAAAGGGAGGGGCGGAGATTCTGGAGGGAGGGGAGGTAAGACAGGGATGCCCGCTGAGTCCATGCCTCTTCACAATATTAATAGCGGACCTGGAGGAGGAGCTGAGGAAGGGATGTTGGGGAGGGGTAATGTTAGGGAAGGAGAGGATTTTTTCACTAGCACACGCGGATGGTTTGACGTTGCTGGCGGAGGATGAGGAAGGGATGAGAGGGATGATTAGGACGCTGGAAAAGTACATGGAGAGAAAGGGACTGGAGGTGAATACGTCGAAGACGAAGATGATGAGATGCAGGAAGGGTGGGGGAGGGTGAAGGAAAGTAGAGTGGAGGTGGAAGGGGAAGAGAATAGAGGAGGTCGCGGACTATAAGTACTTGAGGTATATAATAAGGATGGATGGGAAGCAGGAGTCTGAGGTGAAGGAAAGGTTGAGGAAGGGAGCAGTGGTGATGAGGCAGGTATGGGGGATAGGTAAGAGAAAGTTTGGGACGGACTGGGAGAAAAGGGTATGGCTATGGGACAGATTGGTGTGGCCAGTGATCAGCTATGGGGTGGAGATATGGGGATGGAAGAGGAGGGAAGAGTTGGAAAAGCTGTCGGAGAGGTATTTGAGGTGGGTGCTGGGAGTGAGAAGGTTCACACCAGAGTATGCGGTGAAGGAGGAATTACAGAGGGAAAAAGTTAAGGGTAGGGCAGGGCTGAGAGCATTATGGTACGAGAAGAGGCTGATAGAGGGGGGTGGGGGAAATTGGCTAGGAGATGTCTGGAGGAAGTGAGAGGAAGAGCAAGAAGGGGAAAAGGACTGAAGGGGTGGGAAGAGGAAAGAAGATTTTTTGAAGAGACAGGATGGAGCATAGGAAAGGTGGAGGAGAGGAGGGAGAAGAGGGAAGAAGTAAAGTGTGAGGACACTGTGAAAAGGGAAAGGGAAATGCAAGAAGAGGAGAGGTGGGAGAGAATCAGGGTATAGAGATACAATGAGTGGTATGCGGAAATAGAAAGAGCTGGGGTGCCAAAATACCTGAGGAAGGGTTGGGGGAGAGTAGATGGCAGAAGGTAGCGAGGCATAGGTTGGGGATTGAGACAAGAGGGGGGAGGTATTGGCTGGAAGGAAGGGAAAGGGAGTGCAGGATATGTGGGAGAGAGGGAAACCTGGGAGCACGTGTGGGAGATGTGCGGGTAGGATAAGAGTAGGAAAGAGAGCAGGCGGTAAAGAAGGCAGGAGAGAATGGCGAGAAAGGATAAAGGAAAAAGAAAGGGACGAGCAAAAGCGAGCGATGAGAGCCAGTGAGTGGTGATTGAGTGAGAGTGATCGAGACAGCGATTACCGATAGCTGTGGGAGATCCTACAGACCTGACCGGAGCGAGGGTGCGAACCACCAAAGGGGGATTGGGCAAGGAGGAGAAGCGAGCGCGGACCCTGTCACTCAGGGGAAGTTAGGAGATTAGGTAAGTTCCGCACCTCCTGTCCATTTGTGATTAACATCAGCCGCGGTACCGGCCGACTGCGTTCCAGTAGATTCTGTAGAAGTTAGCAGCGAGCAGAGTGCCTTCCTTGGGGCGACATCCGGTCGTTTCTCCAAGTCAACAGCGAATTATATTGTGCGGCGAACGGTTTGCCAGAAGCGTGGCGTGGCCACCATCGTCTGTATTCTTCACAACGATCCTGTATGTATACTATTGACCGAGGAACTGGTCATCGATCGGCGAGATCGACTCTCCGTTCGCTCGCGATTTCGTGACACGAGGTACCGCGCTTCAAAAGACCTCGCGTTTGCGATAATAGATTCGCCATTGATTGTACAGGGGCTCACAGTAGCCCAGGGCTCGAGCGCGCTAG
The DNA here is from genome assembly GCA_964023945.1 of Ectemnius cavifrons. Taxonomy (NCBI): domain Eukaryota; kingdom Metazoa; phylum Arthropoda; class Insecta; order Hymenoptera; family Crabronidae; genus Ectemnius; species Ectemnius cavifrons. Next base: position 6,937,014 of record OZ030376.1, on the reverse strand, counting down.
GCGAGTCTGCATTAGGATAACCGCGTTTCGAGGGGTGTACAGCGGCGAGTCCGCTCGACCAACAATAAATACTATCGGTCCACTGGGGACTGTTAACTTGTAAGCACCATCGCGAATCATTATTTCAGCTACCCGAAAGGACGCCGGAGAACCTTGTTCCCCGTCCCTCTGTGTAGTCAAGAGCTGGCAGGCCGGGCCGGCAGCGCGTCCTTCCGACGGGCAGCGGTCGACGGTGAGTTGACTACCGTTCTCCGAGTGCGGAGGATAATTTATAAATTCGGTCCCGCTCGAGGGACCTGGCGCCCTGGATTAACAAGTAGAAAGAGGCACTCGCAGGGCTCGCGACAGCTGACCGCTACCCGGTCGAAGTTTGACCGCGGGATATCTCGCCCGCCGTGATTCCTCGGTATGGAGGGGAAACGGCAGGCGCCGGGAAATACTGTGGCAATACATATTAAAACGTCAAGTGCCATTTCTGTTCAAATATGCACCATCATCTATGTGCACGTTTATGTTATAATGTAACTTTAATGTTACCATGTATCTATAACTTAATCATGCACATAGGAGGAAATCTAAGAAATTGAGCTGAATGTGAGAATATAGATTCTCTACATAATATAGCTTGCACTTAACAAATTCAATATTCCAAAGTTAAACAGTATGAGATTTACAGCTTGTCTAGTACAATTTAAAATTTTAACTTCAGTCTGTTGGAAGTTAGAAGCATGGTAGTAATTGGTAATAATTCGCACCTGTTTACTGATTCCCAATAGCTAGGATGCATTTAAATTGCACATTAGATAAGCTATAGCCTCATAAGCGTTTTAACTTTGGTATGTCTTGACTGCCAAATGCATAGGTCACAGAGTACTGATTACCAATAGCTATTATATCCCTAAATGACATGTGATTGGTAATTAGTACTTGCTTATATCATTTTAGCTCTTTAGCTGAAGCGTGCCTTGAGCAACAAACTTGACAGTCTCGATATAACTACACTAAATTAGGCTGCGTATGAGCATATTGCTTGGTTAATATTATAACTCTAAAGCGTTAAATCAAACAATGATTCAGATTAGCAAAGGAGAGATTATCAATAGCCAGAATCTACTGAAATTGTCTAGTTTTTTTTATGTATCGTGATTATAAAGTGCCTAGCTGACGGAGTGCAAACCTAAGCTGAAATTAGTGCACGTAAGAAAGTACTGATTACCAATAGCTAGCATTCCCTTAAATTGTAAATAATTGTTAACTAATTATTGCTTAAAAGATTCATATACTAGACACTTAACAATTTTAGCTATTGATAATCAGCACTCATTTACCAAATACACTGATTTGTGAATTACGCACTTAACACTTTTGACATTTCATAAATATTTCATAATAATTCTCAATAGTCACAAGGGCACAGGGACAGGGGCATGGACAGTATGCTCATTTATTAATTAACTAAAAATAAAGCATGGGATCTAAAATAAAAGAATAAAATCGGACTGTGTCACATAACCGTTATTACAAATAACCAGCCATAGCATAACCGGCTTAACCAATGTGTCAGTAATATAAACACAACACAGCCATATTATCTCTGCAGCACTCAACATTTCACAATGATGCTGTTTATCGCTAGTGAACTTCTAGGAGGAGATTAGTAAGAATACATTAATAATGAAACACAGATGGATGAGGGAAACTATAAGTTTTTATTTGTGTGGAAAGATTGGTTTAATTGCTTTGAATTTCTGAGTTGTTCTCAGATTTCATATTACTGAGATTGAACTCTTGAATTGATACGGTGGACATACGTCATCTTTTATTCCTTTTGTTCATGATTGGGCTTACGCCATCTTTTCTTTTATTTCTTAATGAATTACTGGGGTCGTAAATCCCAATATTATTTTCCTTTTAGAAATAGGTATGAATAAACTTACATTGGTCTCCAATCAGTTGCTTATAGGATGCATTGAGTTAAATTGCCGAAGTATCCCAGTTTGTATTTTTCCTGTAAGACTTCAGCTCCGATTTACCCTCAGCAAGCGTCAAGTCAAGATTGATGTTAGAAAACAAAATCTATCTAATCTCCACGGAGATTCCGGTCCATATATATGTTATGGGTGACACCCATACAAAAACATTATCACTTGCACATATAAACTTTAATACATCTGCGCTTCCTTTGTTTTTAAACCGTTAAAATTGCTGTATCTTAAATTTTGGATTGCACTAAACGCAATCCAAGTAGGAATGTGGCGCTAAACGCAACTTCATTGAATTGATGCGCTAAACGCATATTCGATATGGAATTATAGTTCCACTTCAGAAATTCGGAACAAAATTATCTGATCAGAAATACATCAGATCTTAACAGATGCCATCTCGTATGAGAAAAGTGAAAGTTGCATTTTTAGGAATAGTCAACAAAGAATCTTAATCCGCATTGCCTTTTCCACGAGTAAAATAAGCAGGAGAAAGCCATATCCCTTGAAGGACTGAACCGATTCGCTTGATTCTTGGCTCATTGGATTCAGAAAAATCAGCGAAAAAATACAAAATTCAGAAATAAATTCTTGGAGCTGTAACTTTTTCATAAATCGAGGTGGAAGTTTTACAGCAGACGACACCCGTTACACTTCGGGATAAGTATCCTCGGTAGTCGCACGCTGTATATAACTACTACTTAGCGCGAGACTCTACCGAGTCTCCCGATGTTCAATAGTGCGCTTTGATGAACATCTGTGCCAATTTTTAAGCATATCATATTTTTTCCATTTATTTGCTGAAATTGAGTGTTCGTTGACTGGGCTATTTGTGAGCTATGCACTTTTTGTTACTTCGTAATGTAATAAGTATATCTTGACTGCTAATTGAACTGTTTCTCAAGAATCATTAATGCATCAAAACTGTATTTGATTTTCTTGAAAAGAACCAAAACTGCCAGTGTCGAACACAGAAATAAAAAAGCATAATCTGGATGGATGTGTCACATAACGAATGCATAACCAATGCATGCATACAAAAAGTAAAGAAGGTACATACAGCCTCTTCCCTGCATATCAGCGTCACAGGAACACTGCCAGTGTTGGAGAAGTGAAAGTAACATTTTGAAATCAGTTGCGATTCTGGTGAAATTACGCAACGTTAACCACCGAGAAAATAAAACAGGAAATTCATCATTACTGAACGAATGCACCGATTCACTTGATTCACAGCTCATTCGGTTTAGAAAAATACACAATAAAATACAAAATTCATAAGTCAACCCATTGAGCTGTAACTTTTTCAGAAATATGGATGAAAGTTTTGTATCGATCGAAAACCGCTATAGTTCGGGATACGTATTCTTGACTGCCACACCAGAGTCTACCGAGTCTCCTGATTAAAACATTTCTCATGGATTCACATAATGATTTCGCTTTTTTTCTATTATGATTTTACCTTTATGTGTTTGTATTTTCCAGGATGTTAGGACGATCGGTAGAAGCAGCTGTGAGTATTAGAATGGGCTACCACAATCCCTAATTTGCGCCATTGGTTACTGACACTTATTTTAGATGAAAGCATTGCATATTTCTATAAAAACAACATGCGATTGGGTGAGACTACTACAGAAACTACGAAGCAGTTATAAAATGCAATTTACAATTCTAAGTGATTGCAAGGAGACTTCATTTATTCAATGTTACATAAAGCTATTAGGTAAATAGGTAAAACCAACACTTGGTAAATTGCCCCATGTAAAGTTCCTAATTAATTAATATACTTTTAGAATGGCAAATGGCAGTAAAAAATGAAGAACACAGTGATGAGATACAATTGAATTCCTCTGTCTGTGAGTGCTTACGATATATATGCCAAAAATATTGGAATGCAGCAGATACCTCGTTGATGTCACCCATATTGCTCTCACAGCAACATAGCATTTCGCCCAGGCAGTTTGAAAAAGTTGGACTTCAAGTAAAGGCATCTTCTAATGAATGGAATGAAATCGACTCCCTCGTTTTAACAAAAGTACTCAATAGATTTTATGCAAAATTGAAACATTATCCACGGTAAGAGCATACCTACGATTAAAGCAAAGAACAGAAAAAACAACAGAATATTGCAGTATAAATGCTTTGGGAACTACACATATTAACATTTTCATACAAATTGTCAATCATAGGTACAAAACCTTGTTATGTTAACACGGGGGTGGGGGCACAACATATCGATGATGTGCGAACAACGATGCACTGCCCCGATCCCAATGAGATCGGCACATACACGATATTCTAACACTCCTAAAATAGTGGTCACATTCCTTTTGCTCTCTTTTTTCTTTTCATCACTTCTCACAGCCCTCTTTCCTTTTTCGCCTCTTTCACTTTCTTCACCTACATTTCCATTTCCGCTTTTTTTTTACCGAAGCCCTCTGTATAAGGGCGATTCCACGTAAAGTGATCACACCTTTTGACACTTTGTCTTCGATTTTGATGAAATTTGGTGAACATGTAACCCTTAACATCCAACCACATTATATGCATTTCGTTGGTAAGTTTCGGCGGAACACACGCTCGGCGCTCGGAGACCAGCGCGCGCCCATGTGCCACGGATGCTTGCACATGGACCGCCGCTACCGACCACGGCCGATCGTCCTTTCCACCTAAATAAAGGGCTAATCCTCGTGTACGTGGTTGAATTATTCAATCTGAAGGATAACCTATACCTATGAGATGTCAGAATTGTACGGAATTCCCGTATAGCAGACCAGTTAATGGTAACAATATTAGCATACTATTAGATAGGGTATACTTCGACCGTTCAACTTGTAGGAATACATGTACATAGAGATCACAAATATTCCCAGATAGCACAATAGTTAGAAATAGAAATTTGTCGAAGATTTCAGTGTGGGGGCTTCATGAATTTTGTACTATTTTACGTATATTTGCGCCGCCTCCGAAAAGTTGCAGTATATTTAGGCGTAATGGCGGAAGATTTCCAAACTCGCAAACTGCAAAGGCCGTAGCTGGGTAAGCAGCCAAAAATTGCCCCCGGGCCTTATTTGACGGCAATTTAGGAGGATGTTTGGACGGTAAAGAAATAATTTATTCTCAAATTTCAGCCTTTTTCATCAAAGGGTATTCGTGAAAAAAAGGATAATCGAAAACTCGTAAAAAAATCACATCTCGCGATCAAAATATGCAATCGGCTTTGAAAAAACGCGAAAATTTAGAGAATTTAAAGCATAATTAAAGAAAAAATAGTTTGCTTATTTTTCGGTCTGGGAATCAGTGATAAAAAAATGGTTTTGGTTTTATTATTTTTTTTCACCGGTACCGCTGCTTTGTATAGTTACCAAATTTTTTCTCCTCTATCTTTGGACAGCTCCCTATCAACTCAATTTTTCCCAGAATTTTCAAAAGTGTACGTCATAGTAAGAAAATTAATAATTACTAGTTTATTCCATTTTTGAATATCACACGAAATGTATTTGCGAAAATTGTTTTCTATATACTATTCCTAATCCTTGTAATGATGTATACGATTCGTTGCAATGATAAACGGTGTATTCGGTTTGGACGCTCTAAGCGAACCGGAGCACGTACAACGCTCGTCCACATCTGAAGCAAATGGTGGAAAATATGCGCGGAAGCGTCGTAAGCGCTTAGAGCGCATGCCGTGCGTCTTAGTGGCGATATCTACACCGCTTGGTAGCGTCTGGATAGCGTCCCATTTGTACGTACACCATTGCTGGCTTACGTTCTGTTCTATCTGCTGTTTGTAGCATTTCAATAGCTTTTGCACAAGTTTTGCCTTAACTTTAAAACATGGCTTCTACCAAGACGAACAACCAAACGTGCGTAATTTGTGAAAGAAGAGTGAATAGAGTACCGGGAATTAAGAAGAAAATAGACTCAGTGGATGATGTTGAGGTGTTTCAACAAATCTTCGGCAAAGAGGTGTCTGCAAATGATGTTATATGCGGATATTGTCGTGTTACGTTCTATAAACACAAGAGAAGAAGGATAGAGACTGATGAGCAAGAGGTCAATGCATCTATACTACAAGATTATGTGCGTATGTTGCAAGGGAGTACATCTGTGGTACAGAACAATCCATTATTGGGTGCTGATTAGTCTGGGCAGCTCGAAGAATCTCAGTCAGGATTATCACAGTTGAGTTTGACCCAATCCAGTAGCAGTATGTTTCAATCAAACACGGAAGATCCAACAGTTAAGATGAAGCTAGTACCTACATGCGATGCACCGGACTCCGAATATATAGAAGTTCAAATTAAGAGGACTATGGCGACACACAAATATTGTTGCATTTGTAATGCTACCAGAAATATATGTATTATTCCTGAGGAAGCACGCATGCAGTCCTATACCAAAAAACATATTTACATACCGGAAGGAAACCGCTGCTGTCCACATCATGTCATTAACAAGCGTTTTTATCAAGATGATCTCGATCAACTAAAAGTTTTTTCTAACTCCACACGGATTGAAGCCAAGGAACTGCGGAAAATAATGGAATACTTTGCTGTAGAATGTAGTTCTACATATTTTGATCAGATTGATGACTTCCGCCTATCAGTAGAGCAAATTCGTGTATTTACCGGCCTAACTTGGGAGAATATCATTGAATTACGTGATATGTTGAAGTCTATGAGGAATAATTCCAGTCGCTCTGTTACACAGGCACTGATTGTCTTTTTATTTAAGCTGCGAACAGGGGATTCCAACAAGCTCATATCCTCATTTTTGCAACTGGAACGATAGCAAGCTGTATGAGAATATTCGACATCTATAATTGAGGCATTCAACACGGACATACTACCTACTCGATTTGATTGTGCTGTTGCCAATAGATGTGAACTGATTAAAAATCACACTTCTCAAATTGCACAAGAGCTCCATGATGCAAGTGCAAAGCTGTTGGTGATTTGTGATGGAACATATGCATGACACCAGAAAAGTTCCAATAATGATCTGGACAGAAGAAAGTGCCGCTGTGTAAGCCTTTCACAGTTTGCACAACAGATGGCTATATAATTGATATGCTGGGGCCATATCTTGCAAACCAAAATGATGCAAGTATCATGAAGGATGTGATAAATAGTCTTAGAGGTTTATCCCAATTGATGACACCGGATGATATATTCATTGTTGATCGTGGTTTTCGTGATGTGAAAACTGAATTAGAAAATAAGGGCTTTCAGGTATTAATGCCAGCTTTAAAAGGCAAGCGAAAGCAACTGACGACTATGGAGTCAAATCAGTTCCGATTCGTCACGAAAATTCGTTGGCCTGTTAAAGCCATTCATGGGACCCTGAAGCAAAAATATCAACTTCTTGATAAGACATTGGACAACAAGATGCTTCCAAAGATAGAGAGTTTATTTAAAAATGCATCTTTTCTGCAAAACACGTTAGCAACGGAAGTGGAGGAACAGGGATGGCTAAGACGAAAATTACCCTTTGAAACAATTTCATCAAATGATTTGGATGATTTCCCTGAAATGACAGAGAAGGACTTGAAAGTTCTGTTCACTGGTTCTTACAAATATAAACAAGCAATCTCGTATTTAGCCGAAATGATGGATGAAACTGGCTCTATAAATCTACAGTATGTTAGAGACAATACAAACATACTGAAAACTCAAGTTCGGTCCCGTCACATTAGTTCAAACACCTACAAATGGTTCATTGAGTATGTATCGCATAGCACAGGATATTCTAAAGTACCGAGACATTTTGTGAGTGTGCAAACGGTCGAATAACAGTTGGTTGTTGCTCTCATATCGCTGCAATAATTTACTACCTTTCTCATCCAAGATAATTATCAAAAATACCTAGACTGGCCGAAATTCTCAGTAAAATATTTAAGAAAGATAACGAGACCGTTGTAATTGAAGATGACAGTGATGAAGACTGAATTTTCATTTTAAAATTAATTAAGTCAGTGTATGTCCTTAACTATTAATATTAGTAATATTATGTACTATAATTGTATTTAGTGTAATATTCCAAAAATGAGATAAGCAAATAAATATATCTTTGTTTAATTACGACGTACATTTTTGAAAATTCTGGGAAAAATTGAGGTGTTAGGGGACTGTCCGAAGATAGAGAAAAAAAAGTTTGGTAATTGTATTTGGTGTAATATTCAAAAAATGAAATGAGCAAATAAACATTATTTTTTTTTAACCATGGCGCCCATTTTTGTAATTTTTGACAAAAATTGAGGTGATAGGGAACCATCCAAAGATAGAGGGGAAAAAATTTGGTAATTGTACAAAGCAGCGGTACCGGTGAAAAAAAATAATAAAACCAAAACCATTTTTTTATCACTGATTCCCAGACCGAAAAATAAGCAAACTATTTTTTCTTTAATTATGCTTTAAATTCTCTAAATTTTCGCGTTTTTTCAAAGCCGATTGCATATTTTGATCGCGAGATATGATTTTTTTACGAGTTTTCGATTATCATATTTTTTCTCGAATACCCTTTGATGACAAAGGCTGGAACTTGAGAATAAATTATTTCTTTACCGTCCAAACATCCCCCTAAACTGCCGTCAAATATGGCCCGGGGGCAATTTTTGGCTGCTTACCCGGCTACGGCCTTTATGTAAGCATGAAAACAACAAATTATTTTTTATCTCTCTGGAACTCTGTCAGTTTTTGAAGTTCGTTTTATGCAATAACAATGGTTAGCGATAAACAATTTAGGAAAAATTTATATTGGGATCAAAGTGCGAATATCCTCTATAAGATAGGCAAGGTTTCATCAAGATTGGTCCATCCATCTCAGAGATCTCGCCGGACAAATATTAAACAAAAGAAAAAAATAATGGTTGAATTGAGTACCTCCTCCTTTTCGAAGTCTGGATTTTGTCGGATTTTATTGGATATAGTGAGACGTCGCGAAATAACTAATCAAGAATGGCAAGATGGCGAACTGAGATAAACACTACTGAGATAACTTCTTCAACAACTGAAAATATATGATCTATAGATAGAATTCGGTGATTTTTGTTTCCGTTTCCTGTTCTTAACAATAATTCCGATTAATGCTTGAGTTTTCGATTAGTATATAAATCATTAAGTTACTTGATTGTTTCATTACTCGTTCGTTCAGCAATTAATTATACTACTACTCTTAGACTTGTTATGCTGAATGTATAAATGAAAATTATTGCTACCGATAGTGCATTGAAATATAGTATTAATCGTGTCAGACAATCGTGTCGGCTATTTTTTAATCGTTGAATACAGTGTTTATAGGACTTTGAATTGGATAAGCACTCGTTCAGGACTATACATATATATATAGGGTGGTAAGAAAACACAGACGACAATCCCGGTGCTGCAAGCTTTTGCGTCACCCGGCATTAGCAACCGACGACGAATCAATGCTACTGTGATCTGGTGGTTATTGCATGACATAGCAACCAGAAGCACTATTTGCGGAGACGCCGAAATCAAAGGTGCCGACACGGAGTCTGCCTACTGTAGTATACTGTGAGTGAGCCGAAAACTGGTATCACGGGGTTGGGTGTCCCTCGGTCTCGGACCGATCCCGCCGTGAGTAGAACCATTATGGTGGCAGTTGTTGACCTACATGCTGGGTAGGAACCTGAACTCATGACACAATCACTCTACCGGTGCCACATAATAACTCCCCCAACACAGGCATTACAAGGGTTCCAACAAGTGACCTACGTACAGGGTTATGCACTAGACGCGAAATCAGCTTTTTACCATCAAATTATCGGTAATACTGACAAGCGCAATTGTTTTATTAGTCGCATAATGTCACCTGTGTCGTGAGCCGCTTAGCACTACACGGAGTGAATCATGGCAGATACTGGGAGCCTATCCATTAATTGAGAAATGCAAAATCTCGAGGAAACATTCCTTATGCACTTCAATAAAACTGTTTTATTTTAAATTCTGAATTATATACATGGTAACCATATTAAAGTCTCGTGTCATATCAACTTTCTATGAACTAAATCTCCAGAGAGCGGGCTATGATTATTAGGATGAAGAAATGAAGGTGACGAAATAATATATTTTGATATTAGCAATAACCTCGTGTCATCATTAGTCTCCGGCTATCAACGCTTTCCACAATCTACCCGATTTAAAGACGGTATCTTTGTTTCGCAAACAAACATTTAAATCACATTTATAAACATTTTATTATGTGTCACGAGCCGATACTATGGAAGTGAAAAGTCACCAGTGGCTACAAAGCAGATAGGAAAATAAATAGTGTGGCCGCACAATTGTTCGCAATCGGATGGACGTGGCAATGTGCAGTATGAGATGAGTTTATGACTAATAACAAAATGCTACTTGATGGCCTGTTTGAATTGCGAGAAATACTGGTCATTCGGAATCGAAATTGGAAGCACAAGATTGTAAATTCAGCGTCTTACCACAATTTTGTTATTGAATTTATATTAATTTAAACTAACAAGCGTTCGGGACTTCCGGATGCGAGCGTGTGCGTGGTGTAGAAAGTGACAGACCGGGACGAAGAGAAAGAGATTGTGCGGTAATAAGGAGGAGAGAAGGTGGGAGGGGGCAAAGGGACGGGAGTGTGGAGAAAGAAAGAGAGGGTGAGAAGAAGATAACGGAAGTGCGACATAAGAGAGCAATCAAGCGATGAGCAGCGACGCGGAGGGAGACGCAGAGGAACTAGACGAGAGAAACGAGTAGAGAGCGGGACGTTCAAACGTTTGAACTCTGGAAACTAAAGCGGTGAAGGTAGAGTCCCAAAGGATCAGACGAAATGGAAGGAAAAGATGAGAGTGAAGGGGATAATGAAGGAGAGAGCATTGGGTTAGGGAAGCCAGAGGAGAAAAAAAGGGAAGACGGACAAAATCGGAGGAGCTAGGGACTACGGAAAGGGAAAGGAGCAAAAGCGTGGGAAACATTAAAGAAATAATGAATAGGATGACAAGAAGGAATGAAAAAAGTGACAGAGGGAAGGGGGGAAGAGGTAAAGAAAATAGCATTCCAGACAAGCAGAAAAACGGCAAGGTCGCCACAGAAAGCGGCCAGAGGCGACGGAGGGAATATGTCAAGAGGACAAACGAGATAACATGATGTATGAAATAAAGAAGGTACTAGAGGAAGGGAAAGCAATAACAGAAGAGTGCAAAGCCAGAGAAGAGAACTGAAGAGAAGAAAGGTGGATAGAAAAGGAGGAAGTGGAGCAGAGGTTGAAGAAGATAAAATGGCAGAACGAGGAACGAGAAAGAACGAGACGACAAGGAATGTAATAATAAGGGGACTGGACAGGGCAGGAGACGCAAAAGAAAAGGTAGACAATATACTGAAGGATATCGAGGCCGAAGGAGAAGTGGAACAAATCAGGAAATTAGGGAGACAGGGAGAGGAACGGACTGTCGTAGTAACCCTCAAAACAGAGGAGCAGAAGAGTGAGGTGATGCGCAAGAAACATAAACTCAGAGGGATGTGCAATGGAAACGGAGAAGGATCGCCGAAGGAAAAAGAAGGGAAGGAAAACATGTACAGGTATTAAAACGGAGGATTAGAATAGAGAGGGCATGGTGGGTGTAGGACGAGGGAAGGGTGGAACTAAGAGACAGAAGGAAGGGAATGGAGTAAGGGACCAGGACTTGGGGAACGAGACGAGAGGAGGAAAAAAGGAAGGAGACAGGAGGCCCAAGGAAAGGAGCAAAGAAAGTACGAAGGCGGAACGGAGCGTAAGGCCCGATGGAAAGTTGGATTTAGGAACGTTGCAGGGATAGGGAATAAAAACAAGGACTTATGGCGGGGGATAAAGCAATGGGATGTTATAGTACTGATCGAGACATGGCTCGAGGAGAAAGGCTGATGAAGGTGGAAGGTCAGGCTACCATCGGAATATGACTGGAAGGCACAACGCGCGAAAAAAAGAAACAAAAAGGGAAGGGCAATAGGGGGCATGATAATGGGAATGGGGAAGAAACCTAGGGAAGGAGAAGAGGAGCCAAGAGGGAATCATTGAAAGGAGTCTGAAGGTGGAAGGTGAGAAATGGAGGATAATAGGGGTATATGTAAGAGAGGATATGGAGAGGAAATTGGTGGAGCTGAGGAAATGGTGGGAAAGAGGAGAGCAGGAAGAATCCATTCTTATCGGGAGGGATTTTAACGCGAGAACTGGAGAAGAGGGAGGAAAGGTATGGGATGAACAAGAGGTGAAAGAGGGAGAAAGAATGTCGACAGACAGGAAGGTGAACGTAGATGGGAGGATACTACTGCCTGCTTTGGAAGAAGCTGGATGGATAATAATGAATGGAGGAGTAGCGGGAGATGAAGCAGGAGAATTCACTTATATTGGGCCGAGAGAAGCGACTGTGATAAACTACGGAATAGGCAACGAAGACTGCTGGCAAAAGATTCAAAATATGGAAGTAGGAGAAATGCTTGAATCGGACCACCTTTCATTGTAACAATTAGTGGAGGACCGGAGAAGGGAGAAGCCAGAAGAATAGGACGGACTAAAATAAATACGTGGGACTGGACAGGGAAGGGAAGGGAGGAGTTTAAGGAAATGATGGAAAGGATAGAGATAGGAAGCGAGAATATAGAGGAAAGATTAAGGGAGTGGGTGCAAAAGGTTAAAAAGATAGGAAGGAAAGAAGGGAGAAACCCAAAACAGCGAAAGGGAAAGCAAAACTGGTGGGATATCGAATGTGAAGAAAGGAAAGAAGACGTCAGAAGGAAATTAAGGAAATGGAAGAAAGGGATTGGAAAAGTGGAGGATTACAGGAAGGAAAGAAGGAAATATAATGAGCTATGCAGAGAGAAGAAAAGAGTTCAGGAAGAAGATTCATCAAAGAGATAGGTAGAGTGAACTCCGATGGGAAAGTGTGGGAGGTAATAAGAAGGGAAACAACGAGACGGAAGTGCATAAACAAGAATATAGAAAAGGAAGACTGGAGGGAGAATTTTATGGAGCTATTGGGGGGAGTAGAGCACACGGCCATAGACGTAAGTGGTGAGCACAAAGAGCCAAGAGTGGGGGGTGGAGACGAAATCATAAAAAAGGAAGTAAAAACACAAACAACGAGGATGACAAGGAAAAAGGCAACGGGACATGATGGTATACCGAACGAAATTTGGAAATACGGAGAAGAGATGACCCGAAACGTCACCTGGGATATATGCAGCAGAGTATGGAGGAGGGAGGGATACCCAGAAACGTGGAAAAGGGGAGTGATAGTGCCAATGGTAAAGAAAGGGGAAGGAAACGAGGTTGAGGAATACAGAGGGGTGGCATTGATGCCAGGAATGTATAAAATCTACGCAGCAATACTAACATCCAGGCTGGAGGGAGAGGTAGAACAGTCAGGAATGATCCCTCAAAATCAAATGGGATTCAGAAGAGGCATGGACACGATCGACTGCATCTACTCACTAAATTTCATGGCGAATAAACAAGTAGCAAGGGACAAAGGGGAAATGTTGGCACTATTCGTAGACTTCAAGGCGGCATTTGATACCGTGAATAGGGAAAAACTGTGGGTAGCGTTGAGGAGAAGAATAAACAGGAACCTAAGAGTCGTGACACAGGAAATATACAAGGAGACGAAGAGCTCACTGAAGGTGGGAAATCAAAAAGAGGCGGGATTCTGGACAGCACAAGGGTTAATACAAGGCTGCCCAATGAGCCCACTGTTCTTCACCCTATTCACGGCCTACCTGGAAGAATACATGGGGAAAGGGGGATGGGGGGGATAAATCTAGGGCAGGAAAAAGTTTACTCGTTGGCGTACGCAAACGACATTGTGCTGATGGTACAGAGCGAAGAAGATTTCATATCTTCTTCAAGAGCAATGTTGAGAAGATTGGAGAAATACGTCAACGAGAAAGGGCTAACACTGAACACTGATAATATCAAAATAATGAAAAAATGGAAAGAGAAAAAAAAATAGAAGAAGTGACGGAATTTCGATATGTGGGATACGTAATGAAATGCAGTGGTAGGCGAGATAGTCATGTAAGAGACATGGTGAGAAAAAGAGGTGTGGCAGTGCCAGAGATATGGGGGATAGGGAAAAGAAGGTTCGGGAAAAGTTGGGGCCGAAGAATTTGGGTGTTCGACACGCTGGTTTGGGCCGTAATGAAATGCAACGGAGTAAAGATATGGGAATGAAAAGTCGGGGAAGGAATACAAAGATTGCAAGAAAGGTTCATAAAATGGACGCTAGGGGTGGACTGTAGAACACCAGGGTACATGGCCAGAGAGGAGACAAAGAGGGATAGGCTGGTAATAAGGGCGAGTAAGAGAGCGTGGAACTTTGAAGAGAGACTCAGGAAAAGGAAGGGGAGCAAGATAACGAGGAAGTGCTAAAAAATGGCTAAGACAGACAGGATGGGGAAAGGAGAAGAAAGAGTTTTGGAAAGAGGAGGAAGATGCCCCGAAAGAATAGAGGAGGACAGGGAAGAAGGCAGACTAGAATATGGAGAGATAGAGGAGAAGGACAGGAGGGACGATGAAAGGACAAGGAAGGAGCAGATCAAAATGCAACAAATGGTTCAAAGTAATAGGGGCCGAAGGAGTTCCAAATTACCTATAGAAGGGCTGGTCAGAGTTTCGAGATTCAGATTAAGAAATGAAATAAGAGAAGGGGAGGGTATGAGGGTATTGGAGGGAGGACGACAAAGGAAATACAGGGTGTGCGGCTGGGTGGTGGAGTCATGGGAGCTATCGAGAAAGCTCTGATTATCAGTGAGGATATACCTCTCAAGGATTTTAGAAAGCTCAGGAAGGGTTGAAATAGAGCGAAAATCGGCAGGTGCAGTAGCCTTCGGGTTTTAAGGTATCGGGGTGATGAAAAAGCCCCGATTAAGGCCTCGCCGCAACGTAGCACTATGACGCCGGAGCCCCGGAGCCCCGGAGATGTACAATTGTACATCATCCGCGTATTTGACCACCTTGGAGTAGAAAATACCAGAGTTAAGATCATGGATGTAGAGAGAGAAGAGGAACGGCCCAAGGACGGAGCCTTGCGGCACGCCCGAATGGACCGGGGAGAATTGGGAGAATATTCGTAAGGTAGGACCAGATCCACCGTAAGATCGGAAAAGAGAGATTGAAAAAGTGGAGTTTAGAGAGTAGAAGAGAGTGTCTACGGTGTCAAAGGCCTTAGAGAAATCGAGATAAACTAGGATTGTGACCATCCGCTGATCAGCGGCAAGACGGACGTCCTCCAGGTGTGTCAAGAGAGCGGTTTGAGTAACGAGTAGCATTGCGAGTTCCAGATAGATGGCGAGAGCCAAGACTCCGACACCGCTATGATGTCGAAGTTGGCGGTAGAATGGAAAGCCGCAAAGAAACCGAAATGTGCAGTGAGGGACTAGAGGGCGCGATAACATACCCCAGCCTGAGGACAGAAGGGGGAGGGGGGGGGGCGACGGTGTTAAAAGGCGACGCGCGGTGTGTAAGGCCTCATGCGAGTTTGCTGTCTATGTCAGCGACGGTGTCAATCCTGACGGGGGAGCCAGACTGGGTCTTCTTAACATAAATACTGCCTGCCCGGTGCCAGACGCGGGGATATCCCCGCTCACGCGCAAGCGATCTACAAGGCTTGAGCAGCGAGGAGACTTCACAAGGTAGGAACTCGTTTATATAAATAAGGCGCGAAGAGAAAGCCGAGTGAATTTCGGAAGCAGGTAAATCCCGCGAGAACCGCGTTGCGCACAGCAGACGAGATAAGGCGCACATGTACTGTGCGCGGACGTTCAGGAGTGAGGGCACCACGAAGTCGGGAAACCGTAAGAACATCGGCGTGTGAGAGCGGAGCACCAAGCGCCTGCGCAACGCGAACCATAAGGGACCGCAGATCTTCCCCTGGCCACCTCTAAACTCGCAAGACGGGCAGTAGCGGAATCAGACATTGTAGTGAGCGCAGACTTACGCTTGCTAACCTAACGGATGTCAGTACGAAGGGAGTCAACCGACGTACTGACCGACGCAGAGAGTTCAGCTAGCTGAGACCGAGAGGCACTATCACTGACTCTAGAGCTACTACTATTAGCCTCAAGAGCGGCGGTGCGATTATCGAGGCCAAGAAGCTGATCGGAGTGCTACGCGGAGGCGGAGGAGAGCTTCTCCATGCAGGCCTTGAGGCCAGCTGTTTGGGCACGCTGTTCAGCCATGAAACTGGTCAGCGAGTACGTCAGTTTGTTTATAGCCTCCAAGATAGAGGCATTGTCACAGGCAGTGGACACTGTAGTAGACAGCGATGAGGGCCCAGGTTGAGACGGTCCAGCAGAAGTAGAGGGAAGAGGCGAAGCAGCAGGCGATGCAGGCAGTGAAGAAGAAGGCGAGGGAACCCCCTTGCAGCCCCGTTCGGAGTGGAGCCTCAGGCAGCTAGGGTGGAACATGCCCTTGCAGCGCTGACAGACATCATTCCCTAGCTTAGTCCCTTTGTTGCATAAGTGACAGGTTGTAGGTGGAGGCATCGCAGGTTGGCAGGTTGACAGTGTTGGCAGCCGTGGAAAACAGAAAACGTGGGTGGCAGCCGTGTTGGTGATAGACGGCCAGGGGGCGCACAAGGCGTGGCGTCACACCACAGATTCAAAATTCTCCGAAGATTAACAGAAAATTTCACCCACAGTAATGAGGGTTAGAAAATCTGTCAATTTAATGTCAATCCCACAGATAAGAAGGTTGAGTTCTCGGCGGCTATCAAAATGCCGATAAAAATTATTAGGCCAAAGTGAAGGCGGGCCGATCGAAAACACGATATGCACCTGCAACAGGCCCCACAGGGCAAAGAGCGGCAGAAATCTGGTCCAAAAAGAAGAGCGCAGAAGGGCGTGTATGTTCTATTCACGAGAGAGAGCGAGGGGGGGGGGGGGGGGTTGCAGCGGGCCGGTGCCCTCGGGCGGACAGTGGCAGGGCCGTACGCTCAACCGTGCACCAACCCTGCTCCGTCAAGCCGAGAGTTTCTCATCTTCCCACGTTGCTGGATGTCTTGAGGTGGCCTGTCTCGCCACCCAGTGATCTCCCTCGCTAACCAGTCGCTGGCGATCCCTTTCAAGACTGCTGACCCCGTAGTGGATTTGGTGACTCCGGGTGCCGTGGGTGATGGTTGGCCCTGAGCTTGCTTGACGCTTGTTGACTCAGGCGAAAGTTTCGGGCGTTACTATTTCGATCTTGGATCTTCCGGATCTCCATTGGAGACGTTCGTCGGTTGGCGGTATCGCGGCGCTAATTTTGAATGGGGAACAAGTTGCTTCGCTGCTTCTTGTGACTTACGTCACACGCAACGTTACAACAAACTACTACTACTAACAAGCGTTCATTCCAATAATCATAGCCCGTTCTTCATAGATGCTGTTCACAGAAGCTTGGTGTGTGGTAAGTTAATATAGTTACCATATAATTCAGAATTAAGAATACAACGGTTTCGCCGAAGTGTATAAGTAACGTTTCCTCAAGATTCAGTTTTTGTCAATATGATTCACTCTGCCTAGTGTTGAACGACACATGACACAGGTGACATTATGCGACTAACAAAACAACTACGCTTGTCGGTATTACTGATAATTCGATGGTAAAATACTGATTCTTGGTATAATGCATCACCCTGTTGATGCGAATCAGGTGTGAAGGTGAGTCAGTTGCCTTTGAATCAGATATTACTAACCGTTGCAGCGCGGTCGGTCATAGCATGCTTGCGACTGCATGGGATACCGACATCGGTTCTGCAATAAATGGAGAAAATGCCGGCATTGCATATTCAATTACATAATATTCTTATACATATTTTTGATTTATATTTATATTACTATACTATCACCAAATTATTATGTTTAACTGGAATGTTATAAACAGCACTTGGGAAAATACCACTATAATGCATATATAATAACTCGGATTGTAGGCTCTGAATGGTTATCTAATAAATTGCGCAGAATTGCGCAATAAATGGGTAACATGATTCCTTGTTTGTTCGCGCCTCGTTGAACCCTGCTTGCTCGGTTTGTGCCGCGCGGCACGACACGGATCGCCTGAGCCCGTCTCCAGCTCAGCATCGCCCCTCCACAATGGGGTAGACAGGTCGGTAATTACCGATCGCGCTGCGGCGGTCGGTAATACCTGATTCAAAGGCAACTGGCTGACCCTGAACTAATAGCTCGGGTACCAGTCTGCATAGCTGATAGAGCGTGGATAATCGCACGGTCTCACCATTAATCAGTTGCACGGTGCTACAATCATCGGTCATAAATGGGACGTGTGGGTGAAGCCCTATGGCCAGGTACCGCGTATAAAATCAACAACACCCTCTTTTAGCGTATACACCAACTTTGCCCCCCCCTCAATCGTCGTATCGTTTTCCGTATATCTCAGATCATCTCTCCGTCCTACATCTCCTCTCTAATTCCCATTACAAAGCCACCCTTTGCCCTTCCCTTTCCACTCTTCGTGTATTGTTCATGTGCCTCTTGAAGCCTTTAGGTAGCCTTCCTTCCAATTCTTTCCATCCTTTCAAATCTTACCCATGTCTTCATTAGCACCAGTATATCCCATTCCCCTAACAAAGTCCAAAATTCCCTTTCCCGCAACATTCCAAAAACCGATCCTCCATCCATCCGTCCTTTCCTTTGCCACATCCTCCTCCGCCATATACTTTTCAGTCTGTTACACTTCCCTATTCTTTTCTCTCCTCCACTCTCATCACTCTTTTCCCTTTCCCCTGGATGCGGAAACATTCATCTTTCAGCACGTCCTTCTTCTCAACGCCGCCACTTCTTCCCTATCCTTATTTTCCTACATTTCGCTCACGTTTTGCTTCCCCTTCTTTCCCTTTTCTCGCTAGCGCCTCCAATTTCCATCTCATCCTTTCCTTCCACGTCAGATTCGTCACAATCCTCACCTCTCTCCCTCTTAGGTCTTTTTTCCTTTCCCATACTTCTCGCTTCCAGTTTTCGTTTCCCAGTCGTACCCAGACCAATTCTTTACGTTTATTACCTTCTCCTCTGTTTCCCAATCTGTCAACCTTTTCTATCTCTACTTTTGTCCCTATTCCCTCTACACCTTCTCCGCTGCCTCCTTTTCCCACTCCCCTTCATCTGTATCTCCCTTATTATTACGTTCCTTTTTCTTTCCTTCCTTTGCTTCTTTTTTCTAACCGTCCCTTGACTTATTCTATTCTTTCCTTCGGACACTCCCTCCTTCTTCACCGCTCGCCCCTCAAATCCCTTTTCAATTCCGTCCATTCCCTCTTGTAGTTTTTACCGACTCCGAAAAGGAGGAGGTACTCAATTCGACCGCTACATATATTTTTTTTAATGTTTGTCCGGCGGGTTCTCTGAGATAGATACTCTCTCACCTACTTCCTGACCCACTCCCTCCCTTCTCTTTGATCTTTTGCACTTTCTTCCTTATCTTTCTCTGACTCTTGCTCTTCGATAACCACGCGTTCTAACACCGTGAAAGCAAGCTGTTCAATATTCAATATTAAGACTATATGCTTTTTCGTGGTTTGTGTCTTACCACGCCCCTCAAGTCTATTACGACGAGAGAAACAATTATGCTCTTACCGTGAATCAAGTTTAGGGTGTCCGGATGTATTTGCACTATATAATCTATATTTAATCCGTTAGGGTTGGCTTGGAAGTAAGAAACTCCAGACATCGGTGCATGTAGAGGATATATTAAAAATTATACAAAAAGCAAATCCGCCAACGGAGGTTCTTGATAAGTATCTAATGTTTATCGAGGACATCCCAAGACGCTTACAACTGGCGAAAGAAATGCGTTGTCACAGGATTGCTATTGATGTAAGTTGATCAGAAGTTGTATTATTGATTACAAGATTAATATCCTTTTTTCGTATTTATATTTGCCGCTAACCCTATTAGTATATTCGTTTCTGATTTAATCGTCCCATTGTTTATAACATCGACTGTTCCGGTTAATCCTACAACAGGAGGTTATCAGGCTTGGGTGACCGACTGAGATGACAAAATTTAAGGGTGTAGGGGTCCACCTCAAAAACATAACGTTATAACATTTTTTGAGAATGCGCCATGGTCGCCGTGTTAAAAAATGGTGAAGTGCGGATATTCATTATATATATGTGTAACCCTTGTATTATCAGGAGACACGGTAGAGTCTCACGCCAAGTATCAGTTTGATTCCCCCACAAAATTGAGATATAACAAAAATGATATAGATAACATACAAGAAAGCCAAGTTTCCATTCAAACATACCTTGATTTAACTCGCATTTAGCATTTACCAATAAATTAGCGATTAACAATACCAAAAACTTGGCGTGTACGCGCTTCAATCGACGCACTTACACTGGTAATATTGCTAAAAAACTTATAAACAAATTAAATTATAGTAATGTCATTGTTAGGTTTAAATTAATTCCGCTTTAGCTTTTTACCTCGCAATGAAGCGCGGGCACGCCAAGTTTTTTGTATTGTTAATCGCTAATTTATTGTTAATTTATTATTAATATCTAATGCGAATGAAATCGAGGTATCTTTGAATGAAAACTTGGCTTTCTTGTATGATATCTATTATCTTATTTGTCATATTTCAATTTTGGGGGAAATTGAACTGCCATTTGGCGCATTTTCTTACATTTTAATGTTTTTGGACGGGCCTTTTTGTTAGTTAATACTTAACAATAAAGACAATAAAATTTCTAATTATTTATCAGCGGTTTAATTAATAAAGGGCATAGCCGGGTAAGAACGGCAAAAGTGCCCTCGGCCCAAAAATAATTCTCTCTTGCTCCACAGTTTCCTCTTCAAAACAAACAATTTTTCTCAAAATACCAGCCTTGTAACCCTTCCCGTTTAAAAGTTCTAAGCAAAAATGTGTTTTTCTGTTTTTATTTGATTTCCTTAATAATATCGCATGTAGAATTTTCTCGATTTTTTTTACGATCTTACTAATAAAATGTATCACATGTAATTTTTCTAGATTTTTTCATTAATCCGTAAAAAGTTACGATTTTTTAAAAACTAAATTCGGGTGTAAATTCGGGTTTTTGGTGTGATTCTATCGGGTCTCAATCACGAAAAAATTACACAATGTGTCTTTTTTGCATACAATTACACTCTATTTTTTTCCGATTTTTCGATTTGGTGCTTCAATGTTGAAAAAAATAGAAACTAGTTTTAGTTGTAATTTTAGTATATCTGCTCGATCAACTGAAAAAAGTAACTAATTTAAGAGTAAAGAATAAATAGTAAGGAAGTAAAGAATACAGAACAGTATAAAGAGCAAAGCAGTTTCATGGTGAGCGCGCTGAAAATGGTCACGCCTGTGGTGCCGATTTATGTGGCTCCCATATTAGCCATATCGAACGGTCTGAACATCAGTCATGAGTATTTCCGAGCGATAAAACATTCGTTAAAAGACGAATCTTCTTTTGACGAATACTTGCACACGTCCTTCAAATGGCACCACAGTGAGGTCTCTTGCACAGCCACAAATGCAACAATATTTATGAGTGGCAATGACTCTTGGGAACGCTATTTCAACATACTCGATTTCGATATTCGATTTTTCAGCAATCAATAAAAAAACTTCGATCTTCTGTCGACGATTGCGAAGCAGTCGTAATAGATGAAAAAGATATCTGGGATGATGTTAAAGGAAGAACATCCGTTGGGTCTTCAGGTGGTTGACGTGTGATGTTTTATTTCGATGGTCGGTTTACAGCAACACGACAATTGTTACACAGTACATAGTTAATCGCTACCGATTTTCCAATTTTTAAAGCTACGTATTGTGCCTCATCATCAGTACGTATAACTTTTTTAAATCCTGCTACTTTTCGCAAAACTACATTGCATTTAATACATATAGTATTTTTGAATAACATACTAAAACAAAAAATAAAGGATATAATATGAATGGTTATGTTGCCAATTAACTATATTTAAAACAAAATAGTTATGCGTATGTAACTGTTACACAACTTACTTTTGTAAGGATGAATATAGATGTTGTCTAATGGGATGGAATGGACGTATTCAAGGTTATAATTTAAACTGCTGGGTATATACAATATATTAAGTTATTCATTCGTATTCTATGAGCTACGGTGAGTGACCGCACTTTGGCAGCGCAATCACGAATTCGATCTTTCGCTGGCACGTGTTTTGTTTTCCGACGGTGTGAATATCGCTCGGAAATACTCATGACTGATGTTCAGACCGTTCGATATGGCTAATATGGGAGCCACATAAATCGGCACCACAGACGTGACCATTTTCAGCGCGCTCACCATGAAACTGCTTTGCTCTTTATACTGTTCTGTCTATTCTTTACTTCTTTACTATTTATTCTTTACTGTTAAATTAGTTACTTTTTTCAGTTGATCGAGCAGATATACTAAAATTACAACTAAAACTAGTTTCAATTTTTTTCAACATTGAAGCACCAAACCGAAAAATCGGAAAAAAATAGAGTATAATTGTATGTAAAAAAGACACATTGTGTAATTTTTTCGTGATTGACACCCGATAGAATCACACCAAAAACCCGAATTTCCACCCGAATTTTGTTTTTAAAAAATCGTAACTTTTTACGGATTAATGAAAAAATCTAGAAAAATTACATGTGATACATTTTATTAGTAAGATCGTAAAAAAAATCGAGAAAATTCTACATGCGATATTATTAAGGAAATCAAATAAAAACAGAAAAACACATTTTTGCTTAGAACTTTTAAACGGGAAGGGTTACCAGGCTGGTATTTTGAGAAAAATTGTTTGTTTTGAAGAGGAAACTGTGAAGCAAGAGAGAATTATTTTTGGGCCGGGGGCACTTTTGCCGTTCTTATCCGGCTATGCCCTTTAAAAGTAGAATTTTATTAAAATGTCAAGTGCCATTTCTGTTCAAATATGCACCATCACCTATGTGTATGTTTATGTTATAATGTAACTTTAATGTTACAACGTATTTATAATTTAATCATGTACATAGGAGGAGATCTAAGAAATTGAGCTGAATGTGAGAATATAGATTCCCTACAGAATATAGCTTGCACTTGACAAATTCAATATTCCAAAGTTAAACAGTATAAGATTTACAGTTTGCCTAATATAATTTAAAATTTTAACTTTAGTCTATTGCAAGTTAGAAGCATGGTAGCTATTGGTAATAACCAGCACCTACTTACTGATTGCCAATAGCTAGGACGCATTTAAATTGCAGATTAGATAAGCTGCACCCCCATACGCACTTTAACTTTGGTATATCTTGACTGCCAAATGCATAGCTCATGGAGCACGCAATCTAAAGTAATGAAATTTGTTAAACAAGTAGTGATTACCAATAGCTATTATATCCCTAAATGACATGTGATTGGTAATTAGTGCTTGCTTACATTATTTTAGATCTTTAGCTGAAGCGTTCCTTGAACATTGAAATTGATAGTCAGGATACAACTAAATTAGACTGTGTATGAGCATTTTGCTTGATTTATATACTATAATTGTAAAGCGTGAAGTCAAACAATGATTCAGATTAGCAAAAGAGAGATTCCCAATAGCTAGAATGTATTGAAATTTTAAATTATTTGACTTAACATTTTACAAGTTATTCCGGACTGTCAAGTGGCTAGCTGACCTAAAGTGCTGAAACTAGTCTAAGCAAGTACTGATTACCAATAGCTAGTATTCCCTTAAATTGTAAATAATTGCTAATTATTGCTTAAAAGATTCATATGCTAGACACTTGACAATTTTAGCTATTGATAATGAACACTCATTTACCAAATACAAGGGCTTATGAGTCACGTAATTAACACTTTTGGCATTTTATAATTCTTAATAATCGCAAGATCACAGGGACAGGGACAAGGACAGTATGCTGGTTTATTATCTGAAATAAAATAATAAAATCGGACTGTGTAACATAACCGTTATGACACACAACCAACCGCGGCATAACTAGTTCAACCAATGTGTCGGTAACGTAAACACGACATAGTCATATTATCTCCGCAGCCCGCCGCATTTCGGGGTGCTCCCATTTCGTGTGAAAAAAGTGAAAGCCACATTTGTAGGAATTCGTGAATCCCCTAAAGACTCTAAATCTGTCTTGCCTTTTCCACGAGAAAAATAAGCAGGAGAAATTCATATCTCCTGAACGACTGAACCGATTCGCTTGATACTCGGCTCATTGGATTCAGAAAAATCAGCGATGAAATACAAAATTCAGAAATAGATCCTCGGAGCTGTAACTTTTTCATAAATCGAGGTGAAAGTTTTATAGCAGACGACAACCGCTACACTTCGCACGAAGTCCTCTATAAGTCCTCTTAAAGCGCTCTTCCGTCGGAGTTGGGTGTCTTTTCGGACACTCCGAAAGTTGGCTAAAAGGCCGCTTAAAGTTGACTTATGTCCACCGATTGGAGAGGAAACTTTTTTAAGATGACTTAGGGTTAGCATTAAAAAGGGGTCTAGAAGTCGTCATTTGAAAGAATAATAATAGAGCTCTCTTTCCAGGGTTGTAGGTTAGGAAAAATGTCATGCGCTCTAGGATATTAATTTGATCTTTTTTTTATTAAAATGTGCACATATATATGAATACAAAATACAAAATACGAAGTAAACTTAAGTATTACTAAATTAATATGTATAAACTATTCCTAAAGGACTGTAAAATAATATTAACCTAAACATAAGTAATAATACTTATAGATAAAAACTTAAAATTAGAAGTTTCTTCTCTTTTCCGCATAGCGGATTCGGTCGCCCGCCTTCTGCAGCCATACTTGGATTGTCTCCTGAATTTTAAAATTTGTTGCCTCCTTATGGGATTCTCTTGTCGCTTCTGTAAACAAAATGTAAATTGCAAATTATTTTAAATGAAAGAAATGGAAGAAATGAAAGAGGGCTGTTTCTCCAAATATAACTTTATATATGCCTCGAGAAAGAGTACATATTGTTATAAGTCACGGGAATGAAAATTGTTATTGCAAGAAAACTTTGAAGCTGAAGGGGAGGCAAGTCTTTGATGGTCTTCAATTAAAATCTTGTGGCAATGACAACTCTTTCTCGTAACACATATAAAATTATAATTCTAAGACTGACTATGAAAGTTGTACTGTTCCATTGCAAACATTATTAAAAAGATTTAAGATATTGTTACATAAAGTAGAATCTCTGCGTAAATTCAATTGTCAAGGCAAATAAAATGAAACTTAATTAAAATAATTGACATTTTATCTAATGCATAAAACTGACCAAGGAGAACACATTCGCCCTGATTTAAAAACATTACTATACATACCAATCATAAGCGTGACCCACTTCGTGTCTTTCACCCGAACGGTCTAATGTTGCCCAGTCCAAGTAAGTTGATAAGCCAATTTGTCCGTGACAATGGTGGACAGGGCTTCGCGTGCCTGTTTTTCCGGCGTTTTCCCGCCAATGCCTTTAATCATTTGTTTCTGAAACACATTTGAAAACTTGTCAATTTTTATCAAGTTAAAACATTTCTACGAAAGGATAAATTGAAAATTAATTTAAGGCAGTTCTTTCAATGGCAAGCAGTGTTCTGAAGTACAATACATAGGAAATTTCAGGAAAAACAAGATGTACAATAAAAAAGGCAAGCGTAGCTAAATTCGGAATCTAAAGAAATATGCAAAATAAAAAGGCAAAACGAAGTCGGTAATGAAAAGAAGTGATAGAAATGGGGGAAGTATAATAGAAAGTATTTGCAATGACTGATACTGATATCCAGAAATTGCAAATCAAATCTGCCTAGTAGAATAATAAACTACTTACATATTGTCTACGTGCTGCAGGATCATTTAATGTTATATTAAAATCAGTCCAGATCCGGTACACTGTCTAGTAGCATGTTTGTAGGTAGCAATGTTGGTGCTCCTCTGTTTTCTGACACCTTTGCTGCTTCCCCTCTCCCTTCTCTTAATAACACTAACATTTCTAGCTGATTTTTCATTAATCGTTCTAGAATATCTAGAACTTTTTCTGAAATTTAGAAAAAAAATAATTACGGTGAGTATGTCTCTCTATTTCTTTCATGTGAGCAAAAAGGCTACTTACTATTGAAATCAGTAGTCTCCTGATCTGCCACTTTTGCAGGACTTTGGATGATTTGTATTGGTATGTCTGTTTACAGAAAAAAATATTCTATTAATTTAGATAGCTTTATACGCGCCCGTATTACCATTAGTAGTAATGGTAGATGACAGCATATTTTTATAAAGTGCTCTTTAAAAGTAAAAGGAATCTTATTACTTTTGGTATAGAAAAACTTACTCGTATGAACGACGCTCCTTAC
Source organism: Ectemnius cavifrons (assembly GCA_964023945.1). NCBI lineage: Eukaryota > Metazoa > Arthropoda > Insecta > Hymenoptera > Crabronidae > Ectemnius > Ectemnius cavifrons. The sequence goes on along the minus strand of OZ030376.1, from coordinate 6,910,699 downwards.
TGTTGGTTTGGAGCCACTTGGGCTGACCACGGCCAAATTGTCTGAATTGAAAAATAAAGGTAAATATTAAAAATTAATATACAACAAAATATAAGAAACTCTTCTGCCAATTTCCTACCAACACCTACTACTCATGGGTTCGTCCAAAAATTCATAGTTCGAGTAATCAGGGCTCCACCCAGTTGACTCCTGACGATTTTCATCTGGAAAAAACATTTCATTAACTTTTACTTTAAGTATCGTCTTTATACGTGAACATTGGTGAAAATAATATATTCTATAATGTATGTTAGCGGCAACGCATTTTAAGAGATCCTAAGCCGAGCAAAGGTCGGCTAGTCGGGTCGGATAAACATGTTTATGGTAGAGACCCGCAATGCGCGAGGAGACGAAGCGCACATGTGGTGCCCACGTATCGGTGCGAGGGGCGATGGGCGGCCTGACCCTGTATTGCCAATTGCTTGGAATTTAGGAAATTGGTACCTGGCTACGAAGTACGAGGAGGCCTCTTGCCACATATAAAGAGGCGAGGAACGAGCGTGAGGACACTAACTCTGAAGCAACCAGAAAGATCGCATCGTGTAAACTAATTATTAACATCAGAAGTGGGATCACGGAAGAGATTTACTTCCGCAAGAACCTGTGCGCTGAGATGGCAAATACAGGAAACGATAGTGCTCCATCATTTGAGACTCTCTTCCGCCAATTCATGGAGAGAGCAATAAACAATTCAGCGTCCACTAACCCGGTGGTGCCATCAACACATTTAGTGGACGCCGTACCCCAGTTCGGTGGTGCTGATTTGGGCGACGATGCAGCAAAATGGTGTGAGACTGTTGAAGAAATTACAAAAGACGTTCCACCAGCACAAAGATTGAGTCTCGCAACGCATGCCTTAACTGGTCCTGCTAAGAGATGGTACCAAACGTGGATTGGTAATCCTCGAACGTGGCAAAAGTTTCGTGACGATTTGTGTACCGTCTTCGTTCCGGAAGACAGATTATGTGAACGCCTGGTCCGAGCTGTAAATTATACCAGTGATGAGGCCAGCACGTACTCGGAATATGTTCGAACCAAACTGAACTATTATGAGCAAACACGTGTACAGTTCACTCAGCAAGAGTTAATCAGTTTGATCATTGGACATGTCACTGACCCAACTGTGCATCAATCACTGATTAATGCCCGATATCAGGCCACTACGGACTTGCTGACAGGAGTTGCCCCCTTCGTCAAACCAAAGGTTGACATCGTAAGGAAGGATAAGAGGCAATTGTCCAACAAGCAACAACCACGAAAAAGGTGCTACAACTGTCAAGCAACAGGTCACCTTCAGCATGATTGTCCTAAAAAGAGGAAAATAGAGGATAGCGCACTGCAGCCGTCAACATCCAAAACGTCGCTGGTGTGAAATTTTTGCCATAAGAGGGGTCACGAGGAGTCGCAATGTTGGGCTCGCCAACGATCCCTTCGCGACGATCCGAAGAAGTACAAGAAACCAGACGCAAAAGATGTGGAGGCTCGTGCATGTGACGTGGAGAAGCGTGGCTTGACACCTATACTATTTAACAACAAATTAGTACATTGCCTTTTGGATTCAGGTGCCGAACGCTCGCTTGTTCAAGAGAAGGTAGCGCGCCAAGCCGATTGCCGTATAGACCTTAAGGTAACAATCATACGAGGTTTGGGTGGGGGAAGAATAGGTGCAATCGGGAAAACTTCGGTCGTGATACAGACCGAAGACACGGCGGCAGAATTAGACTTCCTGGTGGTGCCAACTTCCAGCATATCATACGAAGTCATAGTAGGAAAAGACGTCCTAAATTCTGGGAACCTCTGTGTGAAGAAGGTTGATGGTGAAAAGAAATTACTGTATTTTCCGTTGTGACGCGAACCCGCCATGCAAAAGGCAGAGTCACGATGTAATTCAATCGAAGAACTAGCACGTGATATCCGGCAACCCTTGGATACATTATTGAAACGGTATGAACAATTATTTACTACTGGAAATAAAGTACGGGCAATTCAGACCGGTGAGCTTAAAATCACGTTAAAAGAGGACAAAGTTGTCCGATATCAACCGTATCGTATGTCGCTCTCACAGCGTTCGGAACTACGTATTATAATAGACGATTTATTGCAAAATAGCATTATCCGGGAAAGCAACTCGCCTTATGCGAGCCCAGTAATTTTAGTACCAAAAGTTACCGGCGGTCTGCGAATGTGTGTTGAGTTTCGGGCCCTGAATAAAATTACGATAAAAGATCGATATCCCTTGCCTTTAATAGATGACCAACTTGATCAACTGGGAAAGGGAAAATATTTCACGACCCTTGATATGGCCGCGAGTTTCCACCAGATTCCAATGGCTGTAGATTCTAGATCAAAAACTGCTTTCGTAACGCCAGATGGACAGTACGAGTACCTGCGTATGCCATTCGGGTTGGCGAATGCCCCTGCTGTGTTTCAAAGAGCAATAAACACTGCACTTGGTAATTTACGTTTTGACACAGCATTAATATATTTAGATGACATTCTCATTCCGTCTTCTACGGTTGAAGAAGGCTTACAGAAGCTTGATAAGGTGCTACAGACATTGGATGCTGCTGGGTTTTCCGTTAATATGCAAAAATGCAAGTTTTTTGAAACATCTGTGGAATACCTCGGCCGTGAGATTTCCGTAGAAGGTATTCAGCCGGGAAAGAAAAAGATAACGGCGTTGGTAGAATCACCTATTCCTAAAACCGTAAAACAAGCGCGTCAGTTCATGGGATTAGCCAGCTACTTTCGAAAATTTGTACCGGAGTTTGCTTCACGGACTGCCTGTATAACAAAATTAACTAAACCAAATGAGCCCTGGCAATGGGGAAAAGAGCAAAACGATGCGCGGCAATATATTATAGATCGCCTAATTTCGAAACCCTTACTCACTGTGTTTGATCCAGCACGAGAGACGGAATTGCACACGGATGCTAGCACGGTCGGCTATGGAGGAATTCTCTTCCAAAAAGTAGACTGCAATCTACGTGTAATTTCGTATTTCAGCCGCCAAACGTCAAGGGAGGAATCACGGTATCACTCGTATGAACTCGAGACGCTCGCCATCGTGAACGCTCTTAAATATTTTCGCGAGTATTTATTTTGAATTCAATTTAAAATCGTCACTGATTGTAACGCGATTAAAGCAACTAAGGAGAAGAAGCACATTCTTCCGCGTATTGCACGTTGGTGGGTCTACCTACAGGATTTCACTTTCGAAATAGAATACCGAAAAGGGAAATACGTGGAACATGTTGACTTCCTTAGCAGGAACCGTCCAAAAGATTTTCGCGCTAACGTGGCTTGTGTGACTAACTATCAAAAGAAGGTAATCGAAACGGATTCGTGGTTAAAGATAGCGCAGAAAAACGACGAGGAAACGCATTCTTTAATCGAAAGAATTAACGCGAAGGATGCCATTTGCAATGATTATCAACTTATAGATGGTTTATGATGTCGCAAAGTAGTTAGCGAGAAAGGCAGGAATTTGACACGTTTCTACGTGCCGAAAGGTAGTCGCATTGGTTTACTAAGACTGTACCACGATGAAAATTCCCATGTAGGATATGAGAAAACGTACGATCGCGTTATGCGTAAGTTTTGGTTTCCTCGTATGCGCCCCTTTATTAAAAAGTATGTAGAGCACTGCTTGACTTGCACCGTATCGAAACGCCATACGGGTCCTAAACAAGGACTACTACATTCAATAGAAAAGACACGATTCACTGTGATTGCGTTGGACCTTTTCCGCAAAGTAAAGACGGCTACCAGTGTTACATATTCATCCTCATCGGACTACTTTTCTTAGCCTTATTTCACAAGTAGATTCAATAATTTTAACTCGCTAGTCTCCCACATAGTTTTCCCATGCGTATTTTTCGAGCCTTAAAACTGTGACTTCGACTCTTTCGTTCCGTCTTATCTCAAGCCCTTAAAAACACATTCCTAGTAAGGGATCATCACAGAGTGCCCATAGCGAACTCTGCAGCCGTGCACTTAGTGCATCTCATAAATTCTTAGAACTCCAGCGTAGTCTCAGACTCCCGGCGTCTCTATCCCTACCTATGCCCCTTTTCACTGGATTTTTCGGGTATATAAACCCTTAATTTCTGGAGCAAAGGGGGAATCAGTTCCGAACTCTCATCGACGGCGTAGCTCTGTCAATCGGACCAGCGAAGAACACCGTAGTAGATCGAGCACTAGTCTCCTTCGAAGCAGATACAATTACCGTACGTACATCGTGTCTCATCGCGATCGTTAGGCAAGTCACAGTTCTTTCGTTAGTTTCTCCCCCGTTCAAATCGTATCGTAAAACGAACTCCTATAATTTTGTAACATCTCAAAACCACAGAAACTCTCATTGTATAATTTTGTGTTTGTATTATTTGTTCATTCAGAATATATTGAACATTATTTTAGTTTTCATAAAGAAATCATTTGTGTCAACATTACTAAATTCCTGTTTAGTCAACCTTGTTTCAATTAAGCATAATAAGGAAAAGAATAATAAAAGATCCCACGAGGATACATCTTTACCGCTCGAGGTGTATCCTGCGAGCCATAGTAAAGTTTAACTCTAGCTTAGGGCATTCTTCCATAATCAATGAGCAGTCTTGAGTCTGGTTAAGGTGAAATAGCCCTTAGCACGATCCCAAGTTCTGTTCTGAGTTATTGAAAGTAACTAGTATAAAGGGGTTAAAAGGAGTTTAGGGACCTGAGTGCGGTTGAGTTGAAATAGCACTCAGAACACTTGAAATAGCCGATTGGGAACTAGAAGACTCGAGTCTGGTTAAGGTGAAATAGCCCTTAGCACGATCTTAGAGCATATTTTTAGGACTCGCGAAGCCTGGCTCGTAACAAATTGGTGACAGCGGTGGGATACTCAGATTTTATCAGTTCACAAACTGCCTAGTAAAATTATTTTTCTCCTTGCGCTTAGTTGAATTACATTATTACAATGGCTAAACAGGAGTCTGATATTAATGTTCTTATGCAAGAGTTGAAACTCAAGTTAACTATTCAGATATTTGTTCAAGATATTCCTAATTTCGATGGAAAGAGAAATGAACTTTAATATTTTGTTCAATGTGTTGAGGACGATGCAGATGGTTTGCCGTCGGCTTTAGAAACAAAATATCTAAGCGCTGTAATTAAGAAGTGAAAAGGTACCGCTAGAGAGATCGTGGATGGTGAGACGTTCACAAGCATGAATGCTTTGTTACACCATTTAAAGAAATGTTTTGCCCCGGGTAGAAGTCTGTGGTCTTTTCAAGACGAAATTACGCGATTACGGATCTACCGGGATGAAAGTGTACAAGATTACATAGACAGAACGCGTCACGTAACGCATAATGCTCGCGCGGCAGTGAATCAAGAGTATGAAGAGGAACATAGAGCAGCAGCATTAAAGTTTTTGGAACGCGGTGTAATTGATAAATTTATATACGGGTTACCGGAACGGTATTTGTCGCGAGTGAACCCGAAGAATTATAAGAAGATTGAAGAAGCGTTTGAAGAGGTCATGGAGATCACTCGAGGATGGAGTGAGCATAATCGGAGCTCAAATGGTTATCGTTATCGAAATAACGACGGGCCCCGACACTTTAACAACCAGCGACCATTCAATCCGAACTGGAGCCGACACCATGGATCCCAAACGGAGACTACATCTGGTGTGGAGGAAAACCCACGGGGTTACGGCAAACCGACCGCCTTCGCTGTAGAGCGTGGCAGACCAAGGACCCCGGGTGTCATAAATTTCCCCCATCAGCAGTTCCAACAACAGCATCCAAGGCAACCAGAAAGGGTCGAAAGGTATCAGAACCACGAGAGATGTAAGTGCTGCAATTGCATGCACAAAAGCTGCGATGGCAATTATCGTAATTTTAAGAATCAACCAAATTTTGCCCAGATGAGTAATAACTATGCTCAGCCTGGTAGTTCGTACGCTCAGCCGAGCAACGATATTAAGTCAAAAAATGTGCAGCATTTAAACTTCGATTGCGTTCACCGTGTTGGCGATCAGGTGAACAGAAGCGAACAAACTCGCCAGCAACATGTACGATTCCAAGAGAATCCCCAAAGAAAGTAGTAATTAAGGAAGCCCCGATTCCAAAAATTCGTGTAAAAGTACCGGAATTAAAAGGAGGGCTTGGAGAATTTTTAGTCCGTAAATTTAATAACGTTTGAAGCTTTGAATTTACAAGAAGTAAGGATTCATAAAGAAGAAATTGAAGTAACTGGAGTTGCATCTATTCCAATTCTCACAACGGGAACCGTAACTCTTCACATCAATGAGACACCTTGTCTATTCTATGTGATAAAGAATCTTCAATTGCCAGCCAGTGGTTTACTCGGCAGCGCTTATCTATTACAAGAAGAGGCTGAAATTTCGTATTTCCATAAAACCCTCGTAATTAGAGATAGACCGACAAAACCCATAGGGTTCATAAATTATCGAAGCCCAGAGGAAGAAGAAAATCAATCTACGAAGAAGCAACATTTGTTACCGGCACGAAGCAGTCAGTGCATTACAGTTCGGTTAGCGAACACAACTCTCCGCGAAGGTTATTTACCACGAATAAAAACTCAAGACGACGTTTATATCGGAGAAGCAGCAGTTTCCAACAACAATGGCACTTGTCACGTAATGGCAACTAACACAAGTGACCAAGATGTTCGATTTGATTTACCACCTCAAGAAATTTATCCGTACGATATTATTAGTTCATCCGAAGAAGATTATTACATGAAGAATTCTGGACATAAGTTTATATTACCTCAAGAACGAATCAAGGAAATTAAAAAGACCCTTGATATGGACCACATGAATAGTGAAGAAAGGCAACATGTGCTACAACTCGTGCAAGAATACTCGGACAGGTTCTTTCTACCTGGAGACAATTTGGGAAAGGCACCCAACTTCCAACACTCCATTCACACTACGGACAATATACCCATAAATACCCGGCAGTACAGGTATCCGCCAGTGCATCAAAAAGAGATCGACGATCAGGTAAAGGCTTTGCTTAAAGAAGGAATAATTAAACCTTCCAGTTCTCCCTACAATTCACCTTTATGGATAGTACCAAAGAAACCAGATGCCCAAGGCAACAAGCGTTGGCGTATGGTTATAGATTTCAGAGCTCTTAATAACAAAACAGTTAGCGATAAATTCCCGTTACCACAAATAACCGAAATTTTAGATAGATTAGGAGGAGCTAAATATTTTTCAGTGTTCGACTTAGCTAATGGTTTTCATCAAATAGAAATGAATCCGCAAGATCGTTCAAGAATAGCATTTACTACTCCCACTGGTCATTATGAATTTGCTCGCATGCCTTTTGGTTTGAAAAATGCACCATCTACTTTCCAACGTCTTATGAATCAAGTTTTAACCGGATTACAAGGAACTGAATTGTTTGTATACCTTGATGATATTGTTGTTTATTTTTCATCTTTAAGAGAACATGAAATTAAAATTCGAAAATTAATGAATAGATTGCGTGAAAATGGATTAACTTTACAAACCAGTAAATGTCAATTTCTCCGTAAGGAAGTTGGTTATTTAGGACACATTATTTCTGAACAAGGCGTTAGACCAGATCCGAAAAAGTTAGAATCTGTTGAAAAATTCCCAGTACCAACTAATCAAACATGTATTCGTCAATTTCTTGGATTAGCAGGTTATTACCGACGTTTTATTGAAAATTTTACTACAAAAGCTAAACCATTAGTAGGTTTATTAAGAAAAGGAATTAGATTTGTTTGGAATAAAGAACAACAACTGAGTTTTGATCAATTGCGCAAAGAGCTTTGTCAAGAACCAATTTTACAATATCCTGACTTTTCAAAACCTTTTGTTATTACCACTGATGCATCCGAATTCGCAGTAGGAGCAATTCTTAGTCAAGGCGAAATAGGAAAAGATTTACCAATTGCATATGCTTCACGTACGCTAAATAAAGCTGAGAAAAATTATTCAGCTGTTGAAAAAGAATGTCTCGCTATGGTATATGCAGTACAACATTTTCGACCTTACGTATATGGCACTAAATTTACTTTGGTCACCGATCATAGACCGTTAGTTTGGTTACACTCAGTTAAAGATCCTACCTCTCGTTTAATGAAATGGAGATTAAGACTTCTAGAATTTGAATATGATGTAGTTTATAAAGCAGGAAAGATCAATCAAAATGCAGATGCTTTGTCTAGAAACCCAGTTCATTGTTTGCCGTTGATCCCTAAAGATGATAATCCAGATTTCAAGATACAAATTCCTAAAGCTCCAGCAAACCCTGAAGGTATTGGTAGTCGTATTAAACAGTTAACACGTGACAGGCAAAAGGGACCTTTAGTCAGACACTCAGAAAGTGAATCAGATGGAAGCAATTCAGACAACGACCGCCCTCGTAGATACCCTTTTAAGCCAAGTTTTCTTTCCAGCACGGAGAATTTCCGCCCAAATCCTCGTCTTTCAGATCCTATACATCCATCTGGTAGTAATATCCTTCCCGGCGACCTGATGTCCTTCAATGAAGAGCCCAGTAATTCTACGCCCATTCCTGCAGAGAGTCTAGACGACACAGAGATTTACAATCGTTCCGCCAACACTTCACGATCCACTTCTTTATCCTTAGATGACACAGGCCAGACTGTTCTTTTACCTGAACCCCTTGTACCCGTGCAGGCTGCCTCACATAACTTAAACCCTCAACTTGCATCCCCTAGAATTTCGGATACTCTCCTTGACTTTAAAGAACATACCCTTTCAACCGATAGAAATAGCGATAGTGAGGACACGGAAGGTTTCCAGATGACCTTTTCCCCAACTCCTCTTTTGTCCCGCAAAGCAAACTTTGTTCACTTTATCTCAGCCGACTGTAATTCGAACACTCGAATCACTAAATCCTTAGAAGAAATGGAATATATAGATAAAGAATTGATTAAAAATCAACACCCAAGGAAAGGTCAAGTTTTTATATCTACGCATAGTAACAGAAAGATCTTTAGTATATTTGGCACTAAATACTTTTATGAACAATTAACCAAGCAAGATATTATCGCTGGTTTAGAAGAATTGAAAATAGCATTACAACAATCAAAGATTTACTCTATTAGAATGTCCTCAGTTGGAGATGGACATGATCATTTCACTCATGCAGAATTTGGAGAATTAATTAAACGAGTTTTCAAAAATTCAAATATTCATATTACTATTTGTACATCAAGTATTACAGTTCCTTTACTAGAAATTAGACAACAGTTAATTCAAGAAGCTCATAGTAGTTTGATAGGACGACACAAAGGTGTCACTAAAACTTATAATCGTTTGCGACCTTATTATTCCTGGTCTGAAATGAAAACTGATATACAAAATTTCATCCGTAAATGCACTAGTTGTCAAGAACAAAAGTTGGTCAGAATTAAAACTCGTCAACCTATGCCTATCACTGATACACCGTCCGAACCTTTTGAAAAGATATCTTTAGATACGGTTGGTCCTTTACCACTTTCTTTAAATGGAAATAAACATATTCTTACAATGCAAGATAACCTCACAAAATATTGTTTGGCCGTAGCAATTCCAAATATCAAAGCTGAAACAATAGCTGTTGCTTTCGCTCGTCATTTTATAGCAGTTTATGGTACTCCTAAAGCAATTCTTACTGATAGAGGAAGTAGTTTTATTGGAAAAATCCTTACTCAATTAGCAGAAATATTCAAAATTAAAAAGGTAACAAAGTCAGGTTACAGACCACAAACTAATGGTTCACTAGAAAGAAGTCATATTGTCTTAAGAGAATATTTAAAGCATTACATGGATTCGTACGAAGAATGGGAAAGTTTATTACCATTTGCAATGTTTTCATACAACACGTCAGTTCACGAAGCTACCGGTTTCACCCCATACGAGTTAATTTTTGGAAGATTACCAAGACTACCATCAGCATTTCCGAAAGGAGAGAGTTTACGAACATATGATTCCTATCTGATAAATCTGATTAAACGAATGGAAACTATGAGAAATGAAGCTACAGATACTTTAATTAAAAACAAATGTCGTTGAAAACAGTATTATGATAGATGTGCAAATCCTGTCAATTTCAAACCTGGAGATTTTGTTTATGCTCTGAAGGAACGTCGTATTAACAAATTTGATCCTCATTACGTTGGACCATTCAAAATCATTAATGTCACTGATTTAAATAATATAGTTTTGCAAACATGCGCCACATATTCTCACCTACTGTTAAAAGAAAATTCGTCCGATTTCTTTTATGAAGCATCACGATTTGCGCGATGTTCAATCTAAGGGGGGAGGTGTTACATATTCATCCTCATCGGACTACTTTTCTTAGCCTTATTTCACAAGTAGATTCAATAATTTTAACTCGCTAGTCTCCCACATAGTTTTCCCATGCGTATTTTTCGAGCCTTAAAACTGTGACTTCGACTCTTTCGTTCCGTCTTATCTCAAGCCCTTAAAACGCATTCCTAGTAAGGGATCATCGCAGCGTGCCCTTAGTGAACTCTGCAGCGGTGCACTTTTGCTTCCCCTATAAGTGTTTAGACCTCAAGCGTAGTCAGACCCTTGGCGCCTATACTCCCACCATACCCCCTTTTCACTGGGTTTTTCGGGTATTAAAGCCCTAAATTCTAGTAGAAAGCGGGGGGATCAGTTCCGAACTCTCATCGACGGCGAAGCTCTGTCAATCGGATCAGCGAAGAACACCGTAGTAGATCGAGCACTAGTCTCCTTCGAAGCAGATACAATTACCGTACGTACATCGTGTCTCATCGCGATCGTTAGGCAAGTCACAGTTCTTTCGTTAGTTTCTCCCCCGTTCAAATCGTATCGTAAAACGAACTCCTATAATTTTATAACAACATCTCAAAACCACAGAAACTCTCATTGTATATTTTTGTGTTTGTATTATTTGTTCATTCAGAATATATTGAACATTATTCTAGTTTTCATTAAGAAATCATTTGGGTCATCATTACTAAATTCCTGTTTGGTCAACCCTGTTTCAATTAAGCATAATAAGGAAAAGAATAATAAAAGATCCCACGAGGATACATCTTTACCGTTCGAGGTGTGTCCTGCGAGCCATAGTAAAGTTTAACTCTAGCTTAGGGCATTCTTCCATAATCAATGAGCAGTTTTGAGTCTGGTTAAGGTGAAATAGCCCTTAGCACGATCCCAAATCTCTGTTCTGAGCTACTGGAAGCAACTAGCCATTCTTTTATTTAACAAGGTCCAGTCTTGAGTCTGGTTAAGGTGAAATAGCCCTTAGCACGATCCCAAGTTCTGTTCTGAGTTATTGAAAGTAACTAGTATAAAGGGGTTAAAAGGAGTTTAGGGACCCGAGTGCGGTTGAGTTGAAATAGCACTCAGCAACATCCCAGGATTGACGTAGGGCCGATTGGGAACTAGAAGACTCGAGTCTGGTTAAGGTGAAATAGCCCTTAGCACGATCTTAGAGCATATTTTAGGACTCGCGAAGCCTGGCTCGTAACACGATTCTGTCATTCTGTTTGCCGATATAAAAAATAGAGCAAATCGACTGATCGTCTAAATAGCATGTGCTATCGGCACTTCTCTTCGATGAAAGCAGAAAATCTTTAAATTGAAGTTCGTGATGCAATTCACGAATGCCTATAGGCGGCTCTTCTTTCGATGGACGCAACAATTGCGGGAAATTGTCGCAATGCTCATCCTCCGCGTATATAAAATTGGCGATCTCATCTAACCTGCGACTTAATTGCGGCAGCGGTCTGTCGCCTTTTCGCAGGAGATTTTTTAGTTGCTTTAAAAAATTCTCAAATGGAAAGGAACTAAATGCATCCAGTGGACCATAATTGAGTGCATCACTTCCAATGTGAATCAAATTGTGGACATTATACGAAACATTATGAGCTCCATACAGAATTTTAAAATTCTGCACAAATGTCATTAATAAATCATTACCATAATTGTTATTGCGTTTATAGTGTGACGGATCACATAAAATTCGTATGGCTGTGTGTAGGCAATTATAATGGGCCATATTGGCTTCCGGCAAATATTGCTGTAAAATTACCGGTCCTATATACAGGGTGTCCCAAAAATGTTGGATAATATTATAGCCATCTTGTTGGGAAGGGGGCGGGGATGATGATGCCGTTTTTAAAAATTTGCGTTAGGCCTCCAATTCCGAGTTATTCAACAACAAAGTTAGGTAACGCCCACCGAGCTCTTGACGAGTCCTGGCCGGTTATCCCTTGCTCCTAGAAAAAGGGAGGTGACGAAAAACATCTTGCCGGTCGGCCTGCAAGAATTGCGATGGAGGACCAACCGGTGCTCAACCGTTCGGTTTTCCCGAAACGAGGTAATTGCTGTCTTGGTGTGCTCGCACCGATGGCCCAGCCGGCGGCCCGCTCCGTGTGTCGTTCTCGACGCCCGAATACGGCACGGCATCGCCCGCTTCTTTGCCTTTCCTCTTGCTTTCCCACTTTCTTAATATGCGCTTGCAATAACCAATACCCCTCATTAGTTGTTTCGCGACGTCCGATTAGACCCAATTGAATCCGACCAAATCCAGTGAATCAACTTTATCAGAGGCCTGTGATACTTCTTCTTACAAATATCGAAGTGGCGCCGTAGCAAAGCGTTGGAACAGCGACCGTTGTGACCCGAGTTCGGTTCCCCGTTGTCGCAATTGTTTTTTTTGCATTTTCTTCGCCTATTATCATGATGTTCAATACCCGGCAGTCGTGATACTTTTTCTTTGACAGTTCCCCGCCTTTCCTCCTATTTCCTCATTTTCGTTGCATGCTTGCGAAAAGTGGTCCCGGACTAGTTGTATCGCGATTCCTGATTAAATTCGTTCAAACCCAGGGAATCGACTTTATCAGGGACCTGTGATACTTTTTCTTTCAAGTATACAGCAATCAATATGAAACTCGATGGTACCAAGTTTCATAATGATAGTTCTGATAGGTTTGCTGGACAAAAATTCGGAAGAACGTGTATTTTCTGGCCATCTCAATGGGAAAAACGATTTTCAGAGTGAAGGTTGCTTATCGGAAATGAATGCTACAATAATGAAAAAGTAGGTGGATGGTAAACAGTCGTAAAAATAAAATATTACCGGTACTACTAGGTATTGAAGAATTAACGAAGAAAATGCGGAGAAACGCAAAAAAGTAATCTCGCGCCGACGGGAAGCCGAACTCGGGTCTCACGATCGTTGTTCTAAAGCTTTAATACGGTACCACTTCGGTACTTGTAAAAACAAATTTACAGGAGCCTGATAAAGTATAATGCAGCTGGAAGTGTAAAGTACTCATTGAGAAAAAGAGAAACGAAGCCATGTTCTCAAGATTAGAGACTATCGTTTTAAACTACTGACTACATTTCGTACCATATCAAGAAATGTGTACCGGGAGTAATTGATGCTTAACATAATTTAACAAGATAATCTCCAATTTCAATAAAGTTTGCACAATCGTGGTTCAAAAGGTTAACATTTATTCTACTTTATTTGGGTGTCGCGAGACGACTAATCAGGGGCTTTACTTATCGTAAGCATATACAAGGAAAATGAAAATGTCGGAGAAAAGACGTAAAACTGTAAAAGAAAAAGTATTACCACTGCTAGGTATTGAAGATGGATCAAGACAGAGCAAGAGAAACCAAAAAAATAACCGCGACGGCGAGGAATCGAACTCGGATCATCACGAGTACCGCTCCAACGTTTTGCCACGGCGCCACTTCGACACTTTTGAAAAAAACGTATCATAGGCTCCTGATAAATTTGATTCACTGGATTTGGACGGATTTAATTGGATCTAGTCGGGAGTCGCGAAACAACTAATCAGAGATATCAGTTATCGTAAGCGTGTTTTAAGAAAGAAGGAAAGCAAGAGGAAAAGCAAAGTGTGTCCATCGGGCTATTGCATACCGTGCCATGCTCGGGTCTTCAAAACGGCACATGCAAGGGGCTGCTGACCGCTCGGTTTCGAAGGAACCGAGCGGTTGAGCACCCGCCGGTCCTCCATAGCAATTGTCGTAGGCCGACCAGCAAGATGTTTTCTGTCACCTCCCTTTTTCTAGAAGTAAGGGATAACCGGCCAGGACTCGTCAAGAGCTCGGTGGGCGTTACCTAACTTTGTTGTTGAATAACTCGGAATTGGAGGCCTAACGCAAATTTTTAAAAACGGCATCATCGTCCCCGCCCCCTTCCCAACAAGATGGCTATAATATTATCCAACATTTTTGGGACACCCTGTATAGCAAAAAGGTCCGGTGTTCAGTCGCTTTCCATCTGGAAAATTCGTCCAAGCCACGCACACCTCTCACAAATTCAACTGGTATCGAGAGCCTGTCAGGGACACCAAGTCTTGCGACAATTTGTTTCTGGTCGAACTTGAAAACTTTACACTGTCACAGCCATCGAGGAATAGATTTAAGAGTTTTTTATGCACACCAAGGCATATGAGATGCATATAATCCAGTGGAAATTGAGACACCATTCCCACATTTAAAGTTTCGAATGGTGTAATAGCTTGCCGCTTATGGTGCTCAATATTTCTTCTCCTCTTGAAACTGTCGTCAGTGCGCAAAACTGCCTCTTCATTCAGGACCGCCATCTTTCTGTTGGCATAATCACCCTCAACTTCGCATTTGCTGCATGCAAAACTCCCATTGTGGCCAATTGCACAGCTGACGAAGGCTCGGGCCGGTGCGTCACATAATACCGCACTAATTTCCACGGTATATTTGGAACCGTTATACATCAATCCAGTATGTTTTAACTGCAAAATATTCATTACAAAACTCCCTCAAGAGTTCTTCCGGTTCTGCAGGCTTGCAGAAGCCATGATATGCCCCAATCATGAAAGGCCGCTGAGTCGGTAATGTTGGCTCAACAATCTGTCCCAAAAGTGGCCATAACACACTTTGTGAGCTCTTCGAGATCGGTAGACCGTCCACATGTAATTTCAGTTTTAAAGTTGATGCGATGCGGCTTTGCATACGCTGCAGTTGCTGTTTCAAAGCACGTTGAAGCCCGTAATGAAAATATTCACCCGAATCGGTTGCGGATATTTCCGTTACTCTCGGAGTGCCGAGAAGTGTGCGGGCATCTAAAGGTAGCCCATCAAGGCCGGCATCTTTCAATACATGGAGCAGAGCACTGACTGCATTCTGTGGCACATTATGTTTGATTGCCCACATTGGAAGTTCCTTACGTAAGGTGTCAATTGTGGTGAGCACACTTGTACATTCCTCATGTTGTTGCTTGGTGTTGTCACTTCTTATGTGATTTGGTACTTCCTTTACTGCTTATGCTTCACTGCTGCCACTACTAATCATTGTGAGATTATCGCTGGCTGTGTCGGGTGTCTCCTTTGTGGGCTTTGGAGAACTCCTACTGGTCCCTCGCAATGAATCTGATTTTTTCATGTGTAGCTCTTTCTGTTCCGTAATAGCGGTATTGTCCAAACTTGCTGCCTTCTTGAGACGGCGAAGTTGTTGGCGTCGCGAAAGATGGCAAAATTTCTTTAATACGCGCATTTTGATTTGTGTACCTGTTCAGAACAAAAATTAATGTAATTAACTACATTTATATTCTCTAGAGATTTACTCATAAATGGTCCGAAAACTGTCACGACGTTTGTATTAGAAGAATAATTTTTTTAAGTTTCTTAAAGCCAAGAACAAAACTAGATCTCAATAATGAGTCTCGGGCCTCACGGATCAGCTAAACGCCAATGTTGCCCGCCCCGCAAGTCTCTAGTATCGTTAGGAGGGTATGTAGCAGAGCCTTAGGTCGTAAAACTGCGTTCAGCTACATACCTGCTGTTACCTCCACTATCCGAATGCTCTTTTTCTCGACTCGTTAATACTTTCCACATGCGCGTTAATATATTCAAAGCCATAAAGAATTTATTACACCGCGCCAGCAAATGTTTTGTATTCCAGCCCGATGCGGATTTCAGGTACTGTATTACAAATGTGTGTGCCTCAGGCATTTAATTTCGTCCCCGATTCGTTTTGCTCTTCACTACACCGCAATATCGTTGTATCTATTAATTCATTTACCTTGGAATCAAAGATGGTCCTCTGATCTTCTTATAGTCGTTCCAACGGAAGCCACAGGAAACCACAGCAAAGCACGGCTAGAGAAAAGCAAAGTCTCGTCAAAAATAATAGTCTTAGTCGCTCGGAAGTCGATCTAAATCTGAAGCGCCCTGCCGTAACCTGAGGCTTAAATAGAACCTGTCGGTTGCTTCTAGATTGTGTCGACCAGTGGCTTTCCTGGATACCTTTGTTGTCCCACGGGTCTACGAGGTAATTTAGTTTTCTGCGTCCGATCCGTACCGCTATTGGGGGGCCATAAATCTGATCCGGGTCCTGGAAAATTCAGCGCGCGTTCGGTACCTATTCCGTCTTCAATTACTTTCGCCGTTCTTTACAGCACCTACATCTCTTTACCTACCTTTCCGCATTTGCTAAGCAGATGTTCCGAATCCCTCTGCTAAGCTCCTTGGTTAATTGTACTGTCACGCAGAGCCAATTAATATACACTATGCATTGTTATAGGAGTTAGTCTGCGCGTATAACCTCCGACCATCGGAGCAATGACCGCGATTAAATATTATCTCTCATCTTGTTTTCTATAAGCGAAAATAAGTATCCTTGCTCTTCCAGCAAGTAACAAACAGCACCCGGTAACCCCCATAAAATTAGGGAAGATTATACTACAAGAACTCAATTCCGAAGCAACAGGGAGCGATGCACAATGCTCTCTCATAGCGGTGCTTGTAATGAATGCTGGCAAAAAGTGCAATGACAACATGTTAAAAAACCCCACAGAACTGAGTCAACTTTAAGATGACTTACAGAGACCTCTTAAAGCGCGCTCAGGAAAGAGCGCCCTAAGTCGACTTTCAGAGATCTGTGCTATCTGGGTGGATTTCTCCACAAAAATGTAACAAATATAATATATAATGAAATATAACAAAAAAGATAATAGATATCATACAAGAAAGCCAAGCTTTCATTCAAAGATACCTCGATTTAACTCGCATTAGCAATTAATAATAAATTAACAATAAATTACCGATTACCAATACAAAAAATCTTGGTTTTTATAAGTTAATTATAGTAAGAAAAATCTTAAAGTTTCACCTATTTAACTCAACATGCATTTAACAAATTGAGGCATGACGTCTGAATGTTCTCGAATGCGTCATTAAGCTTTGTTATATCCATGCTGTCCAGGCACGGCAAATTTGTGTCATATTTCCTTTATATGTGGCTGAGTCCACGGTCGGTTCTTTAGTCGTTTGATTAAAACTAAAAGAGCTGAAAAGTAAAAAACAAACAACACAAAAAATGCCATGAAAAGTAAAAAATAACTTCTTCTTGTCATGGATACAGAAATTTGCATTTAACCTAAATATTCTGCAACTTTTCGGAGGCGGCGCAAATATAAGTAAAATATTACTGGCAATCGTGTGTCGTACCCGCGCTTATCCGCAATTTTCTTTCTTACAAAATCTATCTTTCGTGCTTTCTCACTCTTGCTTCCGTACTCTTCCTCCCGCCTCTCAATCTCTCTCTCTCTCCATCTATCTCTATCCCTATATATCTACCTGTCCAACCACAGGATGACTTTAATGATTGACGAAGACAAAATGGTTCACAGGAGAGTAACGATAGTTCTATTGCCTGCAGTCTGTTATATGTATATCCGTATTTGCTAGATTAACCTACGCTTATGAGATGTCGGAATTGTTCGGAATTGTCGAGTACCAGACCAGTTAATGTTAACAATATTAGTATATTCGATAAGGTATACATCGCCCTTTCAATTTGTAGATATATATGTACATAGAGACCACGAGTATTTCAAGATTTGAGTGTGAGGATTTCGTGACTTTTGTAATATTTTACTTATATTTGCGCCGCCTCCGAAAAGTTGCAGAATATTTAGGTTAAATGCAAATTTCTGTATCCATGACAACAAGAAGTTATTTTTTACTTTTCAGGGCATTCTTTGTGTTGCTTGTTTTTTTACTTTTCAGCTCTCTGGAACTCTGACAGTTTTCGAAGTCGGTCACATTTTTTTTCTAAATATTTTTTTTTATATAATGCTTTTTAGTATACGAAATCAATAAATTGATGGTTCGTGGTCGATTTCATTTTGAATTTCATCGTTGCACTGGTGTAACAGTTATAGACGAAGAAATGTAGCCGAATTTGTTGAAGAAAGAAAAGTTTGTACATTCCGAAATTTATGCAAGAGGGTGTACCGCGAATTATTTGAATTGAACTATCCTTATAAGTTACCAATCGACAATGGAAAGTTCGGTGTTTATGGAATAACAGTTGTTAATGTTAAAGAATTTCGGAAACATTTATATTGGGGCTAAAGTGCGAGCATCCTCTATAAGATAGAAAAGGTTTCATCCCGATCAGTCCATTCATCGCAGCGATGTCGCCGGACAAACGAAATTTTAGTAGACACTTATAATCCACTAAAAATTCTATTTTTATGTAATAACAATGGTTAGCGTTAAACAATTTCGACAAAATTTATATTGGGACCAAGCTGTGAGCATCCTCTATAAGATAGGCAAGGTTTCATTAAGATCGATCCATCCATCTCGTAAATATCGCCGGACAATCGAAATCTGTAGTAGAAACGCCAAATCCACTAAAAATTCTATTTTTATGCAATAACAATGGTTAGCGTTAAACAATTTCGAAAAAATTTATAATGGGACCAAACTGTGATCATCCTCTATAAAATAGGCAAGGTTTCATCCCGATCGGTCCACCCATCTCAGAGTTTTCGCCGGACAAACAATAAAAAAAAATATATATATATAGCGGTCGATTTGAGTACCTCCTACTTTTCGAAGTCGGTAAAAACTATTATGCTGGCGCAAAATTGCTAAAATATGCGTGTTTGTCTCCTCTATCACCTTTAGCCTGGCATCAATTGCGTCCAATCGTCGACTTATGTTTATATCTAGAGAAATAATGAAATCCAGCACAGCAAATTAATAGGTATGCATGAAAAAGTTATTATTGAGTTTAAATAACAAGTATTACACACTCTGGACCTGTTCCTCCAGCGATGGCTCGACGAGGACTCGATTTGTTCCTTGGCATATTTTTTATTTTTTACGTATTTCTACAATCATATGTGAAATAATGTTAAGAGCGTAGTAAGTATTAATAATAGTCGAAGAAAAGGAAAAACGAGAGAACAAACGAGTCCCTTAGTTTCTTGATGAGCACGTAAGATTTGCTCATCTCGAATTTGGCTTATTACCGACTTCGAAAAGGAGGAGGTACTCAATTCGACCGCTATATATATTTTTTTTTAAATGTTTGTCCGGCGATATTTCCGAGATGGATGAACTGATCGGGATGAAACCTTGCCTATCTTATAGAGGATGCTCACAGCTTGGTTCCAATATAAATTTTTCCCAAAATGTTTAACGTTAACCATTCTTGTTGCTTAAAACTCGAATTTTGGTAAATATTTTGCAATCGCTACTCATGTGAAGCATTGGTTTTTTGTATATTTTTTTGACGGAAATGCAAGTATTAACATACTATACATACATTGAAATTGGGGGAAGACCATAAAACCCCATAGGAACCCTATGAAATTCATATGAAATTTGTATATGATGTATGATCCGACAGTCTCGTGAGACCTTTTTTCCTTATACCTGGTACAGACCTAATGCAGATGTAACACGGACTTAAAACCCAGACCTAACCAACCCAGACTGAATATCGCTCAGTCTTCATGCTGTCAACAGCTCAATACACTACAGTACATTGCTTTTATGATAGCATTTCAAACAAGGCGATCTAACTATGAAATTAGAAGAAATTTTATATATTTGCCGCAGTCTGGGTTGGCTAGGTCTGGCTTTTAAGTCTGTATCACATATCTGTATTAGGTATCTACCAGGTATAAGGTGCTTATGAAAGTTACATATGTACATGTTGAACGAAACGTTGCTTAATAAAACAATCCAACTCCCAATGTACTTGAGTGGTTTAATGTTGAGTCCTAACCGATTATTCAGACCTCTGATAAGATACACCACATTGGGTGTGCATAATTTTATGGTGATTTTTTATGTGGTTCTATGGGGTTTTATGGTGTTCCCCCACCATGAATAATTCTCTTGAATGCCCATGAGTTCATTTCCACTATGACACATAGCAGCTTTCTTCAATTCACAGAAGGAGCACTTCTGAATATTTACCAAGTCTTGGTGTTTTCATAGTGTTCTTATGGGGTTCTATGGTGCTCCCCCAATATCAATGTATGTATAGTATGTTAATACTTGCATTTCCGTCAAAAAAATATAAAAAAAATCAATGTTTCACATGAGTAGCGATTGTAAATATTTACCACAACTGTTATTGCATAAACACCGAACTTTCGATTGTCGATTGGTAATTTATAAGGGAAGTTCTTGCGATACACCCTCTTGCATACATTTCGGAATGTACAAGCTTTTCTTTCTTCAACAAATTCGGCTACATTTCTTCGTCTATAACTGGTACACCAGTGCAATGATGAAATTCAAAATGAAATCGACCATAAACCATCAATTTATTGATTTCCTATACTAAAAAGCATTAAATAAAAAAATATATTCTTACGGTCCTGGTCCCCCGTCCTGACTCCCCACGGCAACCAAGCATCCGACATCCCTGACATGAAGCTCTGAAGAGTGTCCTTGGCGACATCGCGAGTCCTTTGAACAACACCGGCTTCTAATCAGTCTTACTCTGGATCCTGTATCGTGCGCACATATCCTACATTGGTCCTAATATACAAACGTTCCCTTCCCTTTTGTGTGTTTTCATGCCTCTTACGTGTTCCTCAACCGCGACGCGCAACACTCCCAACATAGTTTGCAACAATATTTTTTAAAAAAATGTGACCGACTTCGAAAACTGACAGAGTTCCAGAGAGCTGAAAACTAAAAGAGCTGAAAAGTGTTACGAGCCAGGCTTCGCGAGTCCTAAAATATGCTCTAAGATCGTGCTAAGGGCTATTTCACCTTAACCAGACTCAAGACTACTCATTGATCATGGAAGAATGCCCTAAGCTAGAGTTAAACCTTACTATGGCTCGCCGGATACACCTCGAGCAGTAAAGATGTATCCTCGTGGGATCTTTTATTCTTCTTTTCCTTATTATGCTTAATTGAAACAAGGTTGGCCAAACAGGAATTTAGTAATGATGACACAAATGATTTTCTTAATGAAAACTAGAATAATGTTCAATATATTCTGAATGAACAAATAATATAAACACAAAATATACAATGAGAGTTTCTGTGGTTTTGCGATATTGTTACAAATAATATGAATTCGTTTTACGATACGATTTGAACGCGGGAGAAACTAACGAAAGAACTGTGACTTGCCTAACGATCGCGATGAAACACGATGTACAGCATCCGGCAAAATACTTGTCACAAATGCAAAATGGCCGCCGGGCAGAAAGTGAAAGTTGAGTAGTCCCATCTAGGTTATCGCATGGTTGGTGGCGCTCCAGCGGTAGAAATAGGTAGCCGCCTGCCAGCGCGCTCAAAGAGGCTCACATATAGGGTGTCCGTGAGAATACCTAACCGCAAATACGAGCATACTCGTGCACTACTATGAGTATGGATGGCTTTAGGATACAAATAAAGGATATATCTGAGAGTAATTAATGGAAATAAATTATTTATTAAGATATGAAGGTTAATTATGCGGCAGACAGCCATATCGTAATATTCCTATAGTTGTTATTTATTTATTAGGAATTGGGAAAAGGATAAGACGGATGAAGAAGAAATAAGAATTAACATTGATGGAGCTCTGATGACATTTATTATTAGTTTGCATGGGTTTAAAATAAATACAAAAGTTCAAACCGGACCATAACGGCTCACATTATCGGTAATTAATATAAAATAACATGCATGGCTACAATATAATATAGAATTATTACAATTTCCTCCTTTAACTATCAGTAGACTAATGAAGTGACAATTTTTGATACTTTCAGCCACTACTACTGATTTTAAGTAAAGGCGACTACTATCGACAATAGACCTAGCAAAAGATTTTGACACTTTCTAAACGCTTTTACTAAACATATTTGCAGCAAGATGTTTGAAGAGTAGTAGTTTTAATTGTCTTCGCTGAGAAGATATCACTGTCTTGCTACGAATAGGATGCATGCGATGGGATGCAAGCAAGAAGCGAAGAATTTGCTTCTCGCTTTACTACCAGACTAAT
>OZ030376.1:6727528-6888136 GCA_964023945.1 Ectemnius cavifrons | reverse complement strand
ATGAATCAAATTTATCAAGGGCCTGTGCTACTTTTTCTTACAAATATCGAAGTGGCGCCGTGGCAAAGCGTTGGAATAGCGACTCCGATGATCCGAGTTCGGTTCTCCGTTGTCACGATTGTTTTTTTTTTGTATTTTCGTATCCTCGCATCACCGTGTTCAATAGCCGGCAGTGGTGATATTTTATTCTTTTACATTTCTGCGCCGTTCGTCTAATTTCTTCATTTTTGTTGCATGCACTTGCAATAAGTATGGCACCGTGGCAAAACGTTAGAACAGCGATCGTGCTGGCTTGAGTTCTAACGTTTTACAACGGTGTCACTTGGACACTTGTAAGAAAAAGTATCACAGGTCCTTGATAAATTTGATTCATTGGATTTGGTCGGATCTAAGTAGATCTAATCGGACGTCGCGAAACAACTAATCAGGGATATTGGTTATCGTAAGCGCATATTAAGAAAGTGAGAAAGCAAGAGGAAAGGCAAAGAAGCGTCCGTCGGACGATGCTGTGGCTTGTTCGGGTGTCGAGAACGACACATGCAGCGGGCCGCCGGCTGGACCGTTGGTGCGAGCGCACCGAGACAGCGATTCTTTCGTTTTGGGAAAACCGAATGGATAAGCTCCATTGGAATTCTAACAGGCCGATTGTCAAGATGTTTTTTGTCACCTCGCATGTCTAGGAGCAAGCGATAGCCGTCCGTGACTCGCCAAGAGCACGAGATGTCTTGCGAGCGAGTGCCCGCGACAAGATCGAGTAGTTAGAGATTAATTACAATTTGTCTTAAAAATTTTGGAAGAAATGTTGAGACATTTTTGGAATGGCGCTTTCTGGAATAAAAGTCGGGAAAGAGAGGCTGGACGAGGGCGACAATACTCTGTAAGTGTTAACCGTATGAGTATTAATCACCATCACTAGCGAGGCGCAACCTCGAAGTACGCCCGCTGATCTTTGCTGCGAGGGGCACCTCGGATAGCCGCCTCATCGCGAAGCTACTTACTGCGCCCTGCGCCGCACCAATACTTACTCGCGTGTAGTGTGCCGGTCGCGTCCGACGATCGCAGCTGAGGCGATCGGGTGAGCGGCGAGAATCTTGGGCGGCTCGAGCCATCCCACCGCACCCCGGCGCGTCACAGCGACCCCGGCCAACCTCACCCGCTGATTGGTCAATTGTTTTGGTTAATAACTCCCAAAGCTGGGTATAACTTCAAATTTTTGAAGGTGCTATCGTCTTCACGAGGTCACGCCCCACATGATGGCTATCACCGTTATAGACAGTTTTGGAACACCCTGTATAGCACATAAATTGTATCAATATTCCATAATTCCTCAATTCCGAATTCAAATTTCCAATGTTTTTGCGTTAATATGGTCTGTGACCCATGCCAGTGAAATCTTAATTTCCGGTAATGCCAATATGCCAAAAGTATGAATTCTTTCATAAATTTTCTCAATTTCTATAAGCAAGGTTCAGAAGTGAAAGTGTAATTCCTAAGGGGAAGAATAGCCATGCACAACGGTTCGAGACCCTCAGTCTCGCCTTTCAAGTGTCCTGTTTACAGGCTCGGCTTTCCCCCCGACCTTTTTTTTCTATTTTCGTCGCTAACGGTCTACCTGCTCTGGCTTGCTCAGCTCGTCATTGGCAGTTGGGCGCCAATTTATCAGGAAAATAAAGAAATATTCTCGAGTCTCGCTCGAAAGCAAGGCTCGAGAATAATGTATCGCGTCGCTATCGGGCCCCACGTTGGGCGCCAATTTATCAGGAAAATAAAGAAATATTCTCGAGTCTCGCTCGAAAGCAAGGCTCGAGAATAATGTATCGAACTTTTTCGTTAAAGGTTAATAGTTCAATCGAGACGTTAGTGTATGGGGTCTCTGAATCTAAAGGGGAGAACTGAATTTCCCAACTCTTATAATTTTCCTCTCACGATAATTTTCCCGATACTTCGGCTCGGGAGATTCGAAGCCTACGATTCCTTAGCAAATCCGGAATGGGCGCCAGGCATCAGAGATGCCACTCAAATAGATTCTTTAGGCTTCAGACAGCCATACAAGACTTCAACAAAATGGGCTTCGGACAGCCACTCAAAACTCTAACACAATCGGCCTCGAACAGGCACTCAACAACTAAGGCGCTAGGGAACGGCAACAGTGAATCTCCCGAGGCGGCTGACAAGATTGCTTAGGCTAGATCAGACAATAAGGAGAGCACGTGGGTTCGACACGAGTGAACAAGCCAGGATTGAGCTAGTTGATGGTTTATTTCGACAATGAAGCAGAAAGAATGGTCTCCGCTCGAGGTGTTCATTAGCAACCTCGGGCGAAGCACGTGGTTGCAAGTTGGACAAGTCGAAAGTTACATGGAGATGATCGATAGCTCGACGCAGTTGACCAGCGCTAATGATTGAACAGAATCCGCAAAATCTGAACTCTATGAAGTGACTCTTGGCTGACGCTATCAGCCTGCAGGAAGATCTCAGTCTACACAATATCTCATTCGGAAAAGCAAAGAATCAAACACCAAAAGAGAGATCAAGTCGCGAAAGTGAGAACGGAAGCTTACAGTCGGTAGATCGAAAGCCAGAAGGGCTGAGAGACAACGAAGCGACTAGCTGGGATCCACCGAAGGAGGTGGTCCCTTACAAAAGCTAGTTGGGAAGGAGGTTCGCTTACCGCTAGTTTTACAATTCGGCAGTGACGCGAATGAGTGGGATCGGTCGCCTTCCTTCCTTCCTTCCTTCCTTCCTTGACTACGTTTAGCTCGCTAGTATTGCCCTTGGTTCGCCAGTATATCGCTCGCTAATTCAGGAACGCACGTCCGCTCGCGTTAATCGTCAGCACAAGAGTGCCGAATTCTACTCGCTTTGCCCTAACGTTCGCCTAGCCGTCTTTGTCCCCGAAATCGATCGCTTATTGGTCGCCGGGTCCTACCGCGCGCTCAGGGACTCGCAGTGCCCTCGGACGAACGACGCCAGGGCCGTGTGCCCAACAGGGCGCCAAACCCGCTTGGAAGAGACGGCAAGGGAGGTCGTCCTCTTCTGAGCTGGGTGCCTCGGGGTCGCCTGCCTCACCACCCGGTGATCTCCCTCGATGACCTCCTCGTTGGAGACCCCTTCGGAGGCTGCTGACCCCTTAATGTCCGTCCTGGTCGAGCCGATTCTTCTGGGCTGGCAGATTTGGTGACTTCGGGTTCGCAGGGTGGATGGTCGTCCCTGCTTGCTGCTTCCTTATAGGCTCGGACGATAGTATAGACGTTAATACATGATTTCTTGATCTCGCTCGAACAGTATTGGAGACGCTATTTGCCGCTGCTACAGCGGCGCTAAATTTGAGTGAGGAGACGCTTTGTGACAGGCGCCATGCGTAACGTCACAATATATATATATATAAACATAACAGACACTTGTTTTTACTCAAACAAACCCCCAAGGACCCCCACAGAAAACGATCACATTAAAACAGGAAACCAAAAGATAAACGCATGGATACATATACAAAACCAAAGGATAAGAAGGACGAACACACTAACTGGGAAAAACAAAGGAGAACTAATCAAATTAACAACAAAATAACAAATCCCAATACAAAATTGGTAAAAAAAAAAAGGGACACGGAACGGTAACAACTTTCTTTTACATACTCATACACACCCTACCCTCTTCCTCCATAAACAACCAAACCTTACTAACAAAGCCAACAATAACAACGTTATACTCGCAAGATCTAATTCCAGGATATAAAAAATGAGAAGGAATCAAAACGCACCACCCCACAGAAACCAAAGGAACCACACCGCATCAGAAATGAAGAAACAACAAACATCACGACATCAAGGAACCACATCACACACCACCACGTCAGAAACACCTGGGAACCGCATCACACCACGACACCAAAACACCACCCAACCGGACCAATCATCACATACACCCCCCCCCCCCCCCCGTAATATGCATGGCACGGAGTGCCCATTTTGAAAGCGGGGGAGTGTAACGCGGCACCGCGCTATCAGCGCGCGGGCCTCCGCACCCCCGAACGTCCCTCCACGTGACCGGGCCGCAGTCCCGAAGCACTCGGCCCTACACCGACAGTCAGTCCCAAACTCGCCCTCGACTCGAAAGGTCCTAGTAAAAGATCAAGTCTCGAGACCCGTGTCTTCACTTGACCCGCTCCGCTGTCCTTACAACCGTATCGGGCGCGATTATATTCTTCCGTGTTGCTTTGTGTATGATTATTTTGTTATTTGATTTGATTTGATTTCTTTGTGTATGAATTATCAAATTGTCTCGTATCTCTGTCCGCAGGTCACAACAGTTGCAGCTGAAGAAGGCAGGTCATCTGTAGGTAAGAGATGAGAATTTTAATAATATTGTAGCAGTCGAGCAGCATGGTAATGTGGCATGTAGCGCGATGGAGATTGTGAGTACTCCATCTGCTGATCATAATGCCCCATTCACGTCTGCTGCTGCCGACGATAGCCTTCTTTCGCAGCAATTACAGGTCGAAGATGCAAGACTCGTCGAACATGCTCCTTACGATGACGAAGACGAAATGATCATCGTTGAAATTGTGGAAGAAATCGACGAGAGCATCTCTGCGTACGACCAGAGTAACATGGAAAATGTGACTGTTGCCGACATTACCAAAAACACAATCTCACAAGATCTGCACGAAAAAATGAAGTGTGCAAATGAAGCATTTGGAAAATGCGGGCTCGAAGAAACGAGGACAGTCCAGGACGATGAGCCACAGCCAAGTACTTCCTCGGGAATTGTTAGTTGAGGACCAATATATTCATCACGTATCCCATTACAAATGCTTGATAGCGACAGTGGCACTGATGCAGAGGAAGACGCAGATGGCGTCTTGGCAAATGTCCAGCCGACTCATCCGAAAGCTTTGGAAGCTTATGCTTCAGAAGAAAGACAGCATCTTGACTCCGACAATGATGACTGGAAGAGTGATTGGATGAATGATTGCTTGGATGAAATAGCAGTACAATCAGATACTGAAGACATGGGTATAACGGACAATCCGAATACCGAAGATCTACAGGAAGACCGTGGACAACCAATTGTCCCGCAAGTTGGAGAAGCACCCATTCGAGAGGAAGTACTGCAACATGACTCGGATGAAGATGATTTTTGGGTTGAAGAGAGAGTGCCGGTACCACAGCCGGAACAGCATGAGTTGGAAGGACTGACTCTCACCGATTTCCGATACATATTCGACAAGATCAAAGGTCTTGCCAATCATTCCCCAATAACTGACTGTGGCATCGAACATTTCAATATAGTCGGCGGAGCCCGAAAAGTTGGACTGCTGAAGATTTTTACAGTCCGGTGTGGAATGTGCGGATATATGGAGCAAATACGATGCCTGCCGGAAGATGACACCGTAATGGACATCAATGACGCCGCTGTCTCAGGAACAATGGTGACAGGGGGCGGATACAACCAATTGGAAGAAACATTGGCTGCTATGAACGTGCAGTGCATGTCGAAGAAACTGTACGAAAAGTGCCAACAAACCGTAATCGATGCATTCGAAAGGGCTGCGATGGAGGAAATGAAGCAGGCTGGGGAAGAAGAGAAAGTATTGGCAATCGCAAGAGGAGACGTCGATCCAGAATCACAACTACCCGTCATCTCAGTCATAGCAGACGGTAGTTGGTTGAAAAGGTCATATCGAGGTAGGCTGTACAATTCTTCTTCCGGCGTAGGAATTATCATTGGGTACGCTACGAAGAAAGCCCTGTCCTACAGCGTGAAGAATAAGTTCTGCATTATATGCATCACAGCAGCGAAGAAGAACGAAAGACCACGTGAGCATCGCTGTTATAAGAACTGGGGCCGCGATGAGAGTTCCACGAGGATGGAACCAACAGCAATTCTAGAAGGCTTCGTGCACAGCATTGAAATGCACGGCCTAATATACGACGTGTTAGTTGGCGATGGTGATAGCGCCGTCTATAAGAAGATAAAGGACGCAGACCCATATAAGAACTATAAGATTGAGGTAAAGAAGATTGAATGCCGCAATCACATCATGCGATGTTTCTGCCGGGAGCTGCGCGAAATAACGTCTAAAGGCCCCTTCAAAGACGCGAGGAACCTCATAAAAAATAATATAATCCGAATGCGCATCGGTGTGCAAAAAGCTGCGCAATACCGATATCTACAGCAACTGCCAATGGACCAACGAATTCAGAAGTTCAAGCAAGACTTGAAAAACGTACCCAGCCATGTCTTTGGAGAACACAAAGATTGTAAGAAAATTGGGTATTTCTGCAAGAAATATGCGGATCCGAAAGCAATCAATTACGTGCCGGAACTCGAAAAAAAGGGACTGTTCCAGCTTTTACAGGGTCCATTTCGGCGGATCTTCGCACACGCCGAGAGCATGTTATATGGTCTAAATACCAATATCGCTGAATGTGCGAATAACATCATTGCCACACACTGTGGAGGAAGACGGATTAATTTAACACGAAAGGGCTCTTATCAGGGTAGAGTTGGCGGATCTATTGTAAAGCTGAATAACAAATCAGTATTGAGCAGAACAGCTGTAGCAATGAATAAGAGACCGTCGGCTATTTTGGTGAGAATGGAAGAGCATCGTAGACACGCCGTAGAAAAGGCGAAGGAATATAAGAAAGCAGCGAAAGCCTCTTCGTATCAACAGAAGACTCAGTCGTGTGACAAGGATTACGGTCCAAACGCAGAGAAGCCAGACCTGGGGGAAGCGGATTTCAAATCTGAATCGGAAAGACATATGGCGATGCTATTGGAATGGCAGGAATCGCGATTACAGATTGAGAATGATACCCGTGATCAAGCAAACGATCAAAGATGGAAATGGTATCGGAAGAAATTACTAACTGCCTCCAACTTCGGTAAAGTGTGCCGATTAAAAGATGATACACCACGAGGAAATATGGTGCGAAGTATCCTCTACCCTCAATTGCTTACTGCGGAAGCATTAGAATACGGGAAAGAGAACGAATTAGTCAAGTTGACGAAACTACAAGAGGAATTGCAAATTGACGTGCAACGGTGCGGTTTATTCATTGATTCCGAAGAGCCATACTTAGGCGCGACACCCGATGGGCTCGTAGGAGAGGACACACTTGTGGAAGTGAAATGCCCGTCATCAGCAAGGGATTTGTTACCCGATGAAGCAATTCAAGAACTTCCTAACATAAGAAGGATCTTCAAAGGCGACGAAATGAACACAACTCATCATTATTATTATCAAGTGCAAGGACAGCTGCACATTACGAGAAGACAGTACGCTTTATTCTGCTTGTGGACGCCAAAAGG
This sequence comes from Ectemnius cavifrons, assembly GCA_964023945.1. Classification (NCBI taxonomy): domain Eukaryota; kingdom Metazoa; phylum Arthropoda; class Insecta; order Hymenoptera; family Crabronidae; genus Ectemnius; species Ectemnius cavifrons. The sequence continues at coordinate 6,880,816 of OZ030376.1, read as the reverse complement.
AATGAAGATTACGAAAGTCGAAAAGGACGACAAATTCTGGGAGAAAGAAATGGAACAGCAGTGGAGTCATTTTACAATGACTGCATGCTTCCCGAAATTGTGGACAGTCGGTTCAATAGAGGAATGGTAATTAGAGAACCACCTTACATACCGACAGCAGAAGCAAAGGCACAAAAGAAGAAGGAAGCCGAAGAGAAAAAGAAAGTTGAACAGGAGAGGAAAGCAGAAAAGAAAAAGGAAATCGAACAGAAGAAGAAAACAGAACAGGAGAAGAAAGCAGAAAAGAAGAAGCAAGCAGAAGAAAAGAAAAAGCAAGCAGAAGAAAAGAAAAAGCAGGCAGCAGAAAAGAGGAAAGAGGAAAAGAAGAAGGTATCAGAGAAGAAGAGTAGGAAGGTGTAGGAAGGATCGTGAAAAGATCAAGGCTCAATAGAGACTTCCAATTTATAGAGTTAATAGAGTTTTTCTAAGGATAGTACCATGAACATGAAGGCCTCGAACTGCTTGGGGAGGGGCAATGCAGTGAGTATGAAGAGCTGCCCAGCGCATATGAAGAGCTGATGAATAACACACTGTCATTACAGAGCGCAATTGCACATAGACATCTGTTGTATATGTGCAAGAAATGAAATATTTATTGTAAATGTTGAAGGGGACCGTCCTTGACGTGGGTGGTGGTGGGTCTCTTCATAGAGCCCATATGAAGAATTGTGTAATGACAGTGTGTTATTAAAGAGTGCAATTGCACCTAAGTCCCCAACTGCTTAGGGAGGGGCGATGCAGTGAGTATGAAGAGCTGCCCAGCGCATATGAAGAGCTGATGAATAACACACTGTCATTACAGAGCGCAATTGCACATAGACATTTATTGTATATGTGCAAGAAATAAAATATTTATTGTAAATGTTGAAGGGGACCGTCCTTGACGGGTGTGGTGGTGGGTCTCTTCATAGAGCCCATATGAAGAATTGTGTAATGACAGTGTGTTATTAAAGAGTGCAATTGCACCTAAGTCCCCAACTGCTTGGGGAGGGGCGATGCAGTGAGTATGAAGAGCTGCCCAGCGTATATGAAGATCTGACGAATAAGACATTGTCATTAGAGAGTGCAATTGCACATAGACATCTATTGTATATGTGCAAGAAATGAAATATTTCTTCTTTTAACAGTTGATTGAGAGAATCAACCTTCCTGCACGAAATAGAGGGAAAGAAGTGGTACCGCTCTGTTTGAAACGATAAGTTGATAAGATATTTTGATACAGGATAGATAACACCATTGAAAATCTATGTCGTTATGTGTAAATCTTTTTGTAGGTTCTGATGTACCAGACACACGACTCTAACCCTCCAAAGACATTTCCAAGGAAAAAGGGACACCAATGGAGAGTACGTATCAGAGCCTCCTGATTGATCCTGATTTTAGAAACCTATTCTACATATGTTATTGATGTTATGATTTAATTTTATCCACAGAATGTAATCCATCAACACAAGAACAGTGTGGATCATGGACAAAAAGACTGTACCAAGTACAAGAACCTAAAGTACTAACTGACGCTAGGAAAAGGAAAAGAAACAACTTATTCATATTTTATAAATCATGTATGTAAACATTTCTCCAATAAATAGACTTATAATCACAATCAAACACAGTCCTTGATGTCTTTTGCATTCACTCCATATTCTTCCTCTAGTGGATGCTCCAATTGGGCATAACTTTCTTTCTTATTAAAATCGAAATTAAAACAGTCTACACTTCCCTAACACATCATTTTATTCATTAAATCTTTCATACAGTCTCTTTGCTCATCCACATTCTATTTTATACAATCTTTAGTATGCAGTACAATTGTCCACTTTTAGCTTTTCTTGAAATTCGGCCTAATGCGCGTACTTGGTAACATAAGCATATACAGAGTAACCTCATTCTATTTTGACAGCTCAATTCCTGTTTCAGTATCGGTGGAAAACGCTAGTAGTCCCCTCTCGTGCTGTGGTTGACAGCGAATGACTGTAGGTAATACGATCGCGCTGTCTAAAAACCACCGATTACCGTCGGTAATGGAAGGTCGGCCAGCTCGCTAAAAGTCACGTGACTACCCTAGCCCCTTAATTCCGGTCCCTTTACACGAATTTTTGGAATCGGGGCTGCCTTAATTACTGCTTTCTTTGGGGATTCTCTTGGAATCGTACATGTTGCTGGCGAGTTTGTTCGCTTCTGTTCACCTGATCGCCAACACGGTGAACGCGATCGAAGTTTAAATGCTGCGCATTTTTGGACTTAATATCGTTGCTCGACTGAGCGTACGACCTAACAGGCTGAGCATTGCCACCGCTTTCCCGATTTCGCCGTTCTCGTTGGCTGGTCAGGAAAGCGGGGAATACTTCGACCGAGCCTCCTCTCTGAATCCCGAGTCCTCTGGGCGCTTAAAGGGCGCCAGGCCCCGTGACCGAGACCAAAATTTATAAGAATATGCTACCCAGAGGAGATGGAAAACTCGAGCGAGAGAGAAAGCTCGGTGGGAAACGCGAATGTTGGCCCGGCTGGCCAGATGTAATGGGAGAGGGGCGGGGAACAAGGGAGACCGGTGACGACACACTGGGCGAACGAATAGCTGAATAATGTTACCAAGAAGTTGTGTTCACTAACAGCGCCCTGTTTATTTATGTCGGGCGGACCGACGGTGCTACAACTAAATAACCTACGGCAAATCGAGCTAACGCGCTCTCGATCCTAGGCCACAAGGGCCCCTGTACAATTTAACCACGCGGTAGGGAAACGCGTCGCGAGCGATCGACAGATGGTCGGTCGATTACCGGACTGCAATAATTAATGAAGCCGAACTTCAGCGGACGATGTACGCCGCAAATCTCGAGGGGAACGCACGCCCGTTCGAAGGGGCTATCGATCGCGAATCCCGGCAACAAGTGGCAAGATGGCGGCCACTTTGTTCGGCGGACGCAGTCTACAATGCTACCGCGCGACTCAGATGCGAAGTGCGAATTCGCACCAAGGAAGGCAGGGCACAAACAGGCTCATTGGACTCTAATAGCAAATACAACAAATACGAGGAACCCGACTACTGGGCTCGGAACTTTTACGCAAAGATTCCAAAGGATAGGGGAAGAGGGTGTGAGGCTTACCCTGAACTTTCAACGGCCGCTGGTTTTGCCGTGAGCTTCTAATTCCAGTCGGACTGGGCTTAGGATCCAGACGTCTACTGGTTGGCAATCGTATTATCTGGCTTCGCTCTCTCTCTCTCTCTCGTCACACTCACTAGGCACAAAGAAGTCGCTCGGGAAATATGCTACAACTAGCTTTCGCTACGGTGGTCGCAATCTGAGTGACGAGAGAGAGCCCCTAATTCGCTAAGCGGCCTCACACCCTCAGCGCCGCTACCCCCGAATCCTCCCGTGGCTCCATCCGTTAGACGGTGTCGAAATCGATCCCGCGCGTTAGGACCGACTTCGACCTCATGTATCGACCGCCTTGGGCGATCCGCCGAGCTGAGCAGGTCGAACATCAAGAGCGACGGGCATCCAACGTCGTCGCCTCGTCGTCCCTCGGTTGGTTGTCCGTCCTCAGGGGCGTCTCCAGCGTCGGCTGGACGGGCCCCAGCTTATCCGGCCTGGCAGGTTGCGCATCCCTGTGAGCCGGACTCTCCTCCTCGCCTAAACGGATAGCCATTCCACTAGGTGGCTCAGTCCGTCGCGCCTACCTAGGTGCCTCTCGGCGTTCCAACTCGCATTAGTACCTGTTATTTTCGCCTGTGCCTGCCTTGGAGCGACGATGTCGGGTTAGCCCGCGCGTACGAGTGTGAGAGAGAGAGAGAGACACGGCGGGCGTTCGCCCGGCCTCCCTTGCTGGAGCGAGGAGAACTTGTGGCGAGGCAAACTAGCCCCGTCACAGCATAGTTATTACTCATCTGGGAAAAATTTGGTTGATTCTTAAAATTACGATAATTGCCATCGCAGCTTTTGTGCATGCAATTGCAGCACTTACATCTCTCGTGGTTCTGATACCTTTCGACCCTTTCTGGTTGCCTTGGATGCTGTTGTTGGAACTGCTGATGGGGGAAATTTATGACACCCGGGGTCCTTGGTCTGCCACGCTCTACAGCGAAGGCGGTCGGTTTGCCGTAACCCCGTGGGTTTTCCTCCACACCAGATGTAGTCTCCGTTTGGGATCCATGGTGTCGGCTCCAGTTCAGATTGAATGGTCGCTGGTTGTTAAAGTGTCGGGGCCCGTCGTTATTTCGATAACGATAACCGTTCGAGCTCCGATTATGCTCACTCCATCCTGGAGTGATCTCCATGACCTCTTCAAACGCTTCTTCTATCTTCCTATAATTCTTCGGGTTCACTCGCGACAAATACCGTTCCGGTAACCCATATATAAATTCATCAATTATGCCGCGTTCCAAAAACTTTAATGCAGCTGATCTATGCTCCTCTTCATACTCTTGATTCACTGCCGCGCGAGCGTTATGCGTTACGTGACGCGTTCTGTCTATGTAATCTTGTACACTTTCATCCCGGTAGATCCGTAATCGCGTAATTTCGTCTTGAAAAGACCACAGACTTCTACCCGCGGCAAAACATTTTTTTAAATGGTGTAACAAAGCATTCATGCTTGTGAACGTCTCACCATCCACGCTCTCTCTAACGGTACCTTTTAACTTTTTAATTATAGCGCTTAAATATTTTATTTCTAAAGCCGACGGCAAACCATCTGCACCGTCCTCAACACATTGAACAAAATATTTAAGTTCATTTCTTTTTCCATCGAAATTAGGAATATCTTGAGCAAATTTGTGAATAGTTGATTTGAGTTTCAACTCTTGCATAAGAACATTAATATCAGACTCCTGTTTAGCCATTGTAATAATGTAATTCAACTAAGCGCAAGGAGAAAAATAACTTTACTCGACAGTTTGTGAACTGATAAAATCTGAGTATCCCACCGCTGTCACCTATTTGTTACGAGCCAGGCTTCGCGAGTCCTAAAATATGCTCTGAGATCGTGCTAAGGGCTATTTCATCTTAACCAGACTCGAGTCTTCTAGTTCCCAATCGGCCCTACGTCAATCCTGGGATGTTGCTGAGTGCTATTTCAACTCAACCGCACTCAGGTCCCTAAACTCCTTTTAACCCCTTTATACTAGTTACTTTCAATAACTCAGAACAGAACTTGGGATCGTCCTAAGGGCTATTTCACCTTAACCAGACTCAAGACTGGACCTTGTTAAATAAAAGAATGGCTAGTTGCTTCCAGTAGCTCAGAACAGAGATTTGGGATCGTGCTAAGGGCTATTTCACCTTAACCGGACTCAAGACTGCTCATTGATCATGGAAGAATGCCCTAAGCTAGAGTTAAACCTTACTATGGCTCGCCGGATACACCTCGAGCGGTAAAGATGTATCCTCGTGGGATCTTTTATTATTCTTTTCCTTATTATGCTTAAATGAAACAGGGTTGACCAAACAGGAATTTAGTAATGATGACCCAAATGATTTCTTAATGAAAACTAGAATAATGTTCAATATATTCTGAATGAACAAATAATACAAACACAAAAATATACAATGAGAGTTTCTGTGGTTTTGAGATGTTGTTATAAAATTATAGGAGTTCGTTTTACGATACGATTTGAACGGGGGAGAAACTAACGAAAGAATTGTGACTTGCCTAACGATCGCGATGAGACACGATGTACGTACGGTAATTGTATCTGCTTCGAAGGAGACTAGTGCTCGATCTACTACGGTGTTCTTCGCTGATCCGATTGACAGAGCTTCGCCGTCGATGAGAGTTCGGAACTCGAGTATTTACACAAATAATATGCGAAAGAGTACCTCGATTTAACTTGTATTAGCAATTAACAATAAATTAACAATAAATTACCGATTAACAGTACAAAAAATCTTGGCGTGTGCGCGCTTCATTCGAGGCACTTGCTCCGGTAATATTACTAAAAAACTTTTAAAGAAGCATATACGCGATGAACTGAGAACCTCCTTCTTATCAATATCGGGAAAAATGATCTCCTTGTCAGTTATGAGGCACTGGACAATGCTCATGAAATCGGAGAACATTCATATATCGGAGGCAAAAATGGGATAACAAGGCCGCTGTATATAGTATATATGGTTGAAAATGAAAGATTTATTAGGATTTACTTATATTGTAGTAAAGTCAGTGTTAGGTTTAACACCAGTACTACCGAACGAGTTGAAATGACTTTTTTTAACGTGGTTCGTTTTAACAGCATAACAATCGTTGGTAGTTCTAGTGTTAAATCAGTTTTCCATTGCCTTTTTACCTCGGAATGAAGCACGCACACGCCAAGAGTTTTTGTATTGTTAATCGGTAATTTATTGTTAACTTATTGTTAATTGCTAATGCGAGTTAAATCGAGGTATATTTGAATGAAAGCTTGGCTTTCTTGTATGATATCTATTTTTTTTGGTTATATTTCATTATATATTATATTTGTTATATTTTTGTGGGGAAATCCAACTGCTACTTGGCGCATTTTCTTACATTTTAATGTTTTTGGACGGATTTCATGTCTTTTTGTTAGTTAATGCTTAACAATAAAGACAATAAAATTTTTAATTATTTATCAATGTTTCATTTTTGTGGGAAAATCAAACTGCTACTTGGCGCATTTTTTTACAGTTTAATGTTTTTCGACGGATTTCATGTCTTTTTGTTAGTTGATGCTTAACAATAAAGACAATAAAAATTCTAAGTATTTGTCAATGGTTCAATTAATAAATTTAAAAGTAAAATTTTATTAAAATGTCAAGTGCCATTTCTGTTCAAATATGCACCATCACCTATGTGCCTGTTTATGTTATAATGTAACTTTAATGTTACAATGTATTTATAACTTAATCATGCACATAGGAGGAGATCTAAGAAATTGAGCTGAATGTGAGAATATAGATTCCTCAGATAATATACTTTGCACTTGACAAATTCACATTAGCAAAAGAAAAATTACCAATAGCTAGGATGTATTTAAATTGCAAATTAGATAAGCTATACCCTCATACGCACTCTAACATTGGTGTATCTTGACAGCCAAATGCGTAGCACAGGGAGCGCATAATCTAATATAATAAAATTTGTTAAATAAGTACTGATTACCAATAGCTAGTATGTCGCTAAATGACACATGATTGATAATTATTGCTTGCTTAATTCATTTTATTCTTTAGCTGAAGTGTTCCTTGAGCGATGAACTTGACAGTCATGATCATGATACAACTAAATTAGATTGCCTATGAGCATTCTGCTTGGTTTATATATTATAATTCTAAAGCGTTAAATCAAATAATGATTCAGAGTAGCAAAAGAGAGATTCCCAATAGCTATAATATATTGAAATTTTATATGATTGGACTTAACACTTTACAAATTATTCCTGACTGTCAAATACCTAGCTGACGAAGCCCAAACCTAAAGTAATGAAATTTACTAAGCAAGTACTGATTATCAATAGCTAGTATATCGCTCAATGACATATGATTGATAATTATTGCTTGCTTGATTCATTTTATTCTTTAGCTGAAGTGTTCCTTGAGCGATGAACTTGACAGTCATGATCATGATACAACTAAATTAGATTGCCTATGGGCATTCTGCTTGGTTTATATATTATAATTCTAAAGCGTTAAATCAAATAATGATTCAGAGTAGCAAAAGAGAGATTCCCAATAGCTATAATATATTGAAATTTTGAATGATTGGACTTAACACTTTACAAATTATTCCTGGCTATCAAATACCTAGCTGACGGAGCGCAAACCTAAAGTGCTGAAATTAGTTTGAGCAAGTACTTATTATTAATACCGAGCATTCCCTTGAACTGTAAATAAATAATTGCTAATATTGCTTTAAAGATAAATATGCTACACTCTTGACAATTTTAATTCTTGGAAATCAGCACTCGTTCACCAAATACATTTGACAGTTCATAATTCTTAATAATGACAAGATTACAGGGACAGGGCCAAGGACACTATACTCTTTTATTAACTAAATAAAAGCATGGAATCTGGAATAAAATAAAATAATAAAATTGGACTGTGTCATATAATGTGTCGCTATGGCACAGATTACAGATTGTAGATCGGTAACGTAAATACGATATTTCTGTTTGCTGCCATCTCGTATGAGAAATGTGAAATCCTCAGTTTTAGGAATTAGTTCCCCTGATGAATCTTAATTTGCCTTGCCGTTTTCACGAGAAGAATAAGCAGGAGCAATCCATATCTCTTGAACGACTGAACCGATTCGTTTGATTCTTGGCTCATTCGATTCAGAAAAATCAACGAAAAAATACAAAATTCAGAAATAAATCCTTGGAGCTGTAACTTTTCCATAAATCGAGGTGAAACTTTTATAGCGGACGAAAACCGCTACACGTCGGGATAAGTATCCTCGGTAGTCGCGCGCTGTACTATATATATAACTACTACTTGGCACGAGACTACCGAGTCTCCTGATTCGTTTTACGATACGATTTGAACGGGGGAGAAACTAACGAAAGAACTGTGACTTGCCTAACTATCGCGATGAGGCACGATGTTCGTACGGTAATTGTATCTGCTTCGAAGGAGACTAGTGCTCGATCTACTACGGTGTTCTTCGCTGGTCCGATTGACAGAGCTCCGCCGTCGATAAGAGTTCGCAACTGATTCCCACTTTGCTACAGAAATTACGGGGTTATATACCCGAAAAATCCAGTGAAAAGAGGCATAGGTTCGGGATAGAGACGCCGGGAGTCTGAGACTACGCTGGAGTTCTAAGAATTTATGAGATGCACTAAGTGCACGGCTGCAGAGTTCGCTAAGGGCACGCTGTGATGATCCCTTACTAGGAATGCGTTTTAGGGGCTTGAGATAAGACGGAACGAAAGAGTCGAAGTGACAGTTTTAAGGCTCGAAAAATACGCATGGGAAAACTATGTGGGAGACTAGCGAATTAAAATTATTGAATCCACATGTAAAATAAGGCTAAGAAAAGTAGTCCGATGAGGATGAATATGTAACATGTTTGAGCTCATTTTTCCTTAGTTAAGTCACTGCAGTGATTAGGTAGTGTTAACGCGATTAGGTAATAAATGCTTATCGAGCGTTCATTAGAATAAGTTTCTGTTGTCTACCAAGTGATCATCACAGTTACCACCTCCCAGATAGCACGAAGTCCTCTATAAGTCCTCTTAAAGCGCTCTTCCGTCGGAGTTGGGTGACTTTTCGGACACTCCGAAAGTTGGTTAAAAGGCCGCTTAAAGTTGACTTATGTCCGCCGATTAGAGAGGAATAAGTGGTTTGCAGAAAGTCGACCTAAAGCGGACTTTTTTAAGATGACTTAGGGTTAGCATTAAAAAGAGGTCTAGAAGTCGTCATTTTAAAGAATAATAATACAGCTCTATTTACAGGGTTGTAGGTTAGGAAAAATGTCATACGCTCTAGGATATTAATTTTATCTTTTTTTTATTAAAATGTGCACATATATATGAATACAAAATACAATAAATAAAATACAAAATACAACAAATAAAATACAAAATACGAAATAAACATAAGTAATAATACTTATAAACAAAAACTTAAAATAATATAAACCTATAATAAATTAGACGTTTCTTCTCCTTTCCGCATAGCGGATTCGGTCGCCCGCCTTTTGCAACCATATCTGTATTGCCTCCTGAATTTGAAAATTTGTTGAGTCCTTATGGGATTCTCTTGTCGCTTCTGTAAATAAAATGTAAATTGCAAATTATTTTAAATGAAAGAAATGGAAGAAATGAAAGAGGGCTGTTTCTCCAAATATAACTTTATATATGCCTCGAGAAAGAGTACATATTGTTATAAGTCACGGGAATGAAAATTGTTATTGCAAGAAAACTTTGAAGCTGAAGGAGAGGCGAGTCTTTGATGGTCTTCAATTAAAATCTTGTAGCAATGACAACTCTTTCTCGTAACACATATAAAATTATAATTCTAAGACTGACTATGAAAGTTGTACTGTTGCATTGCAAACATTATTAAAAAGACTTAAGGTATTGTTACATAAAGTAGAATCTCTGCATAAATTCAATTGTCAAGGCAAATAAAATGAAACTTAATTAAAATAATTGACATTTTATCTAATGCATAAAACTGACCAAGGAGAACACATTTGCCCTGATTTAAAAACATTAATATACATACCAATCATAAGCGTGACCCAGTTCGTGTCTTTCACGCGAACGGTCTGGTGTTGCCCAGTCCAAGTTAGCTGGTACGCCAATCTGTCCGTGACAATGGTGGACAGGGCTTGGCGTGCTTGCTTTTCCGCCGTTTTGCCGCCAATGCCTTTAATCATTTGTTTCTGAAACACATTTGAAAACTTGTCAATTTTTATCAAGTTAAAACATTTCTACGAAAGGATAAATTGAAAATTAATTCAAGGCAGTTCTTTCAATGGCAAGCAAAGTGTTCTGAAGTACAATACATAGAAAATTTCAGGAAAAACAAGATGTACAATAAAAAAGGCAAGCTTAGCTAAATTCGGAATCTAAAGAAATATGCAAAATAAAAAGGCAAAATGAAAAGAAGTGATAGAAATGGGGGAAGTATAATAGAAAGTATTTGCAATGACTGGTACTGATATCCAGAAATTGCAAATCAAATCTGCCTAGTAGAATAATACACTACTACTTACATATTGTCTACGTGCTGCAGGATCATTTAATGTTATATTAAATTGTTCCAGCTCCGGTACACTCTCTAGTGGCATATTTGTTAGTAATGTTGGTGTTCCTCTGTTTTGTGACTCCTCCCATGCTTCCCCTCTCCCTTCTCTTAGTAACACTAACATTTCTAGCTGATTTTTCATTAATTTTTGTAGAATATCTAGAACTTTTTCTGAAATTTAAAAAAAATAATTACGGTGAGTATCTCTCTCTATTTCTTTCATGTGAGCAAAAAGGCTACTTACTATTGAAATCAGTAGTCTCCTGATCTGCCTCTTTTGCAGGACTTTGGATAATTTGTATCGGCATGCCTGTTTACAGAAAAAAATATTCTATTAATTTAGATACCTTTATACGCGCCCGTATTACCATTAGTACTAATGGTAGATGACAGCATATTTTTATAAAGTGCTCTTTGAAAGTAAAAGGAATCTTATTACTTTTGGTATAGAAAAACTTGCTGGTATGAACGACGCTCCTTATTGTTGGTTTCGCGCCACTTGGGCCGGCCACGGCCAAATTGTCTGAATTGAAAAATAAAGGCAAATATTAAAAATTAATATACAACAAAATATAAGAAACTCTTCTGCCAATTTTCTACCAACACCTACCACTGATGGGTTCGTCCAAGAATTCATAGTTTGAGTAATCAGGGCTCCACCCAGTCGACTCCTGACGATTTTCATCTGGAAAAAACAGTTCATTAACTTTTACTTTAAGTATCGTCTTTATACGTGAACATTGGTGAAAATAATATATTCTATAATGTATTACCTGTTGAATCTATAATTGGAGTGGACGACGGCGGCTCCCTGCTCTTTATATATCCACTTTTTGGTTTGTTGAGTAGATGCATTTTTTTTGCAGCTATAAAAATATTAATAACCATTAATAATACGTCTTTCGACACAACTAATTTGATTTACAATAACTTTACGAAAAGTATTAATACTTACGCGGTTGTATATTCTCTTCTTCTTCTTCTTCTGCATCGGATAGCGATTCCTCCAATTGCTTCGGCAAACGAATTTGCCTCTTTTTTTGGTTTACTGCTGGCTCCAGCACCAACTGAAAGTTATCATCGTCGTTCGTTGATATGTCGCATACCGCAGTCTCTTTTTGTCTGGCCTCTTCATAAGTGCCTGGAAGAAAATAATTAGGATTATAGTTTCAATAACGAATGCATTAACAGTACACAGATGTAGATCGTATTACTCTATTATTCACCAAACGGGCCCACAATCTTCTTATAGTGTAATTGTTTCCAGTGTTTATCACCGCATCATCACGGGCGCAGTGATAAACACAAAGCATATCGATCCAAAAAATTTCCTTCGCGATGCTCATACAATGGTGCAGAGCCGAATAAATAGTGCTATCGCCACACATAAAAGTGTGAAGGTAAACGTGAGGCTGGAAGCCGAATTCGAACTGCACGATGGGACAGTCAGCGTGAAAGGATTTAATACACGTAACAGTGAACTTTATCCCGCGAATGACATACAGCAATGGTACTCGGATCAAGTGGAGCGTCCGATTCTCGCAGCAATGTCTGAATTCGAAGAGCGTGACAGTGGATGGGCCTTACACAAAATATTGCACTTAATGGTAAATATTAACAAACATATGCCGTTAAGTGCAGGCTGTCACACCCGTCTGCCAGATTTGGTACAAAAGAAGAAGGCTGTCATAAATATCCAGTGCGACGATGGGGCATGCTTCTTCTGGTCAATTATGGCGAGTCTCTATACACCCACCGACGGACAAAACGTGAGCAGGACAAGCTTTTATTCATCGTACGAGGATCATCTCGATATCGCTGGGATTCAGCTGCCAGTGCATTTTAAGCAGATCACGTCGTTTGAAGAGAAGAATGCGATCTCGATAAATGTATTCGGATGGGAGGAAGACATGTGTGTACCACTACGGATAACAACACATATGCAGAAACGCCATGCGAATCTGGTCCTCATTGAGAACTCGAAATCAGCGAAGGATCATCATTATACATGTATCAAGAGCATGTCGAGGCTGGTGTCGATGCAGTTATCAAAACATAAGGATACAAAACACGTATGCAACCGGTAAGTTATATTTCCAAAAAAATTAAAAAATTAAAAAAAATATTCTTTTGTAACTGGTGGACTTGTAGTAATGAAAACTAATAACAATACATGTTTGTTTGTTTTCAGATGCTTACTTTATTTTTCAACGTCTGAAAAGTTGACAGCGCATATGAACAACTGCGAACTGATGCCGGAATGTAAAGTGGTGCTTCCGACCGAGGATGAGAAGTGGCTAAAATTCAATAATCATCACAATCAGCAGAGAACACCATTCATCATCTATGCGGATTTGGAGTGCCTGCTGGAAAGCATCGATAAGACGACGACGACAGCGGCTGTGGTGCAAGAACCACCATCAGAGGCGACGACGGTGCAACAACCACAACAAGGTAGACTAAACATATACCAACAGCATAAGCCGTTCAGTGTCGGTTATTACGTTCATTGTACGTACGACTACTCGTTGTGCCGGTATCGCTCTCATCGCGCTGCGACGGGGTGCATGCAGTGGTTCGCGCAAGAGTTATATGATTTGAGTCGTAATATTAAAACCGTACTAGATAAAGTAGTTCCAATGAATCGCCTCACCGACGAGGAGCAGCAGTAAATAAATACCAGCCAGATTCGTGGAGGCACTCGCAATATAGTGCCACGGCGCCTGTATGACAGCAGCCGTACGGAGCGGATCGTTTCGAAGTAACGGGTGCTCCTACTACGATCCTGTCCGGGCTCAAAGGACTCCTGAGGGTTGTGCAGGAGAGTCCCGTCCGTGGGGGTCACCCCCCCCCCCCCCAACGCACGTCACTAATCATACAGGGGAGAGACCGCCGACAGAAGGGGGGGTTCCAAACCTATTACGCCCAACGTCACATGGCCACCTATCGATCTCTCACACGCCCACGCACTCAACAGAGGCACTGGATACGCATGGGCCCACCACAGGTTGCCGAAGCCCCACATGCGCCGCGCGGCGAGTCAAGTACTCTATACTGCACCATACGGTCGTTTCAAGTAACCTCCACTTGCTTGATTTGCCAGCAACATCCTGTGTGTACAGGGGCTTTTCGGGGCCAAGCAGACTGTGGGCCGACCGATGTTCGCGAGGATCGAGCTTCGTTTCCCTACCCCACGCGATCTGCCGCCTGACACTCAAGACACCGCGATTGCTTCCCCCTGTCGTATGTGACTCGATCATTGCGTTTAATTTTGACCTACGCGAGTGCCATTCTCTCCGGTACGATGCCATCTCTGCGAGCACCGTATCGGGCGACAGATCGTCAACCGTGACTGTGCAAAAGAAGGAAAGGTCAACCCTTTCTTCCCATCCCCAAGAGCTCGATCTCGCAATCGGGTGCTAGAACACCGGTCGTAATGCGCGCGCGAACCCAAGGCCTCCCTAACTCATCCCCTAAGCCTGCTTACCACGTGTAATTAAAGCCGGCGGAGGGAGCTGCGAATAGAGGATTCGCCAAGTTGACACTCCATGCTCTCGCCGCTGTCACCGATCGGGAGCTATTCTCCCTCGCGACTAATTCCCCCTCCCGACGTTTCTCACAACACTAGATTGACCTGCCTATGTCTGTGCATATACAGGGTGTTCCGTAAATGTCGTAGATGACTATAGCCATTTTGTAGAGGAGCGGACGGGGATGAAAATGGCTATTTCGGAAATTCTCGATCGGCCCTCAATTCCGAGTTATTTAACAATAACTTAGGCAACGCCCCTCGGGCTCTTGGCAAATCTTGGCCGACTATCTCCTGCTTCTCCAAAGGGGGATGTGATAAAAACATCTTGCCGGTCGGGTTACGAGAATCGCGATGGAGGACGAACGGGTGCTCAGTCACTCGATTCCCTCGAAAAAAAGACTATCGTTGTCGATGCGTCGTACCGACGGCCTAGCCGGCAGCTCCTTGCATGCGTCGTTCTCAATGCCCGAGCGCGGCAGTGCCGTGACGGCGCGGCATCGCCCCACGGACGCTCACTTTTTGCATTTCTTCTTGCTTTCCGACTTTCTTAATATGCGCTTCTTTCGCTTTCCCATTTTCGTTGTATACGCTTGCGATAAGTAGGGTCCCCGATTAGATGTTTCGCGACTCCCGATTTAATCCAATTAAATCCGTCCAAATCCAATGAATCAAATTTATCAGGTGCCTGTGATACTTTCTCTAACAAGTATGGAAGTGGCGGCGCGACAAAGCGCTCGATCTGTAACCGCGATGATCCGTGTTCGGTTCCTCGTTGTTGCGATTATTGTTTTTACATTTCCTTTCCCTTTTCTCCTTCAGTGTTTAATCTCTACCTCTGGTAATATCTTTTTTTCGTTATGTTTCATTGTTATTCCTCCTGCCTTTACGTTTTATCTGCATGATTTTGGTCTCTGCCTTAGCTATGATCTTAAAAAAGAACTCTGTAAAAACTGATCTTCGCTGGACCAACCGTACCGAAGAAATCCTCCGCAGAGTACCATTATGCATAATTAATATTGTAATGTTTAACAATTAGTAACTGCCTTATTGTTTATTTGATTTTAAATGTTTTTACCTCAAATTACTCTGTACAAGTATACTGATTAAAGGTAAAATGACTGTGCTCACCAAGTGATTGGTTTAGTCACACCAACATTTATACAATTTATAAAAATGTAAAGGTTAACTGTCCTACATCCCCTTAAATGAAGATGAACGAAACCTTCTTTCATCTGAACGCAGAGCTCTTATTTTTCAGAAATAGCACTTTACAGCACGGGCGTTCATTGTTGTCCGGATTTGCAAGTATCTCGAGTGACAACTGAATAGTACTAAGATTTTTAGAATAGGGCCGAACAGAAGTGCGTGAAACAGTGCTGCAAACACATGCTTCTCATTGCATTTTGTCATGCAACTCGATTCACATAGTATCCATTCGCTTCTGATAAATAATAACTACCGTTTAACCTACACTTATTCTGACATTCGTTATTTTGTTGACCGTCGATTGCAATAATAACCGGATAGAGTCAGCGATAGCAGCATTATTATTCATAATAAACGAATATTATGAAAACGTAAAGGCAGGAGGAATAACAATGAAACATAACGAAAAAAAGATATTACCAGAGGTAGAGATTAAACACTGAAGGAGATAAGATAGGTATGGTTTCATCCCGATCGGTCCACCCATCTCGGAGTTCTCGCCGGACAAACATTAAAAAAAAAAAAAAAAAAAAAAAAAATATAGCGGTCGAATTGAGTACCTCCTCCTTTTCGAAGTCGGTAAAAAGGGAAAGGAAATGTAAAAACAATAATCGCAACAACGAGGAACCGAACACGGATCATCGCGGTTACAGATCGAGCGCTTTGTCGCGCCGCCACTTCCATACTTGTTAAAGAAAGTATCACAGGCACCAGATAAATTTGATTCATTGGATTTGGACGGATTTAATTGGATTAAACCGGGAGTCGCGAAACATCTAATCGGGGACCCTACTTATCGCAAGCGTATACAACGAAATTGGGAAAGCGAAAGAAGCGCATATTAAGAAAGTCGAAAAGCAAGAAGAAATGCAAAAAGTGAGCATCCGTGGGGCGATGCCGCGCCGTCACGGCACTGCCGCGCTCGGGCATTGAGAACCACGCATGTAAGGGGTTGCTTGTCGGCTGAGCTGGTTGGTGTGAATTGCGGGGTGCGCGGTGCGAGGCATGCACGAGGCTGCTCGCTGGGGTATCGGCATGACACATCAAGGAAGCGATCGCCTTTCTTTTAAAAGCAAGGAGTGAGACTGAGAACCTCTAATTCCGCCCGTCGGGGAAGTGGGCTGATCCTCGGTCAGTGGGGTGTCGCTATAGCCTTATCTCCACCGCGTAATGCATCTCATTGGCTTACAGTTTTTTCAATTTTCTTGCAAAAAGAAGCCCCAATGAGAAATTTGAAAATAGCCATCTTCATCCCCGCCCCCGTCCCTACAAGATGGCTACAGTCATTTACGACTACCCTGTATATACCGGAGAAGAATTTAATACGGAATTCGATACGAGTGAGTCTCCCACGCACCCCACGCACGTACGCACGCACCTCAGCTAAAAACGCGACCCCCCTGCTACAGTTAATGCATCGCGGCGACTCGCGAAGGACTCCAATTCCCTCTCCTTCGGTCGGACAGAGCAATCGGAGCCGGACAGATTTATACGACCAAAACACTACAGCAAGGAACACCCCCGTGGCTCTACTTTAACTGGTCCAGCGTTCCAACTGGATGAGCGCGACCGTTCGGCGCGGGTTTCGCCCAAACGACTCCCTAGTTCTGAAAAGAACTGCGTACCCCGGCACCTGCCTAGTGGACAGCGTTGTCCAGTTTCCTAATGGGAGAACCGGGTATACGAGAGCCGTCCAAGCTTCCGCGGTGCACCGAGATCGGCCGCTGTTATCAAAACGGAGAAGAAGAGGGCGGGCGTCGCGTCGAAGTAGCTCACCGGGCCTGTTATACGTACGCTCGGTCGCTCGCGCCCGCGATAACCCGAGGCTGGTTCCCCCCACCCATTGTCCCGTTTCACCGCCACGGATGATCCGCGAGTCGCGAGTCAAATGCGCGGGGAGGTTGGCCAGTGCAATCGAGAGTGTGAACCGAAAGAAACATATATATATAGGGGCACCCGCATCGAGCGCCACGGCGCCTCCACGCCCGACACGCGCACGGAGCAGAAATTTCGGAGTAACGGCCTTCGAACTCCCAGACGGGTCCGTGCCGTCCCCGGTGCGCAGGCACGCAACCTCGCGATGTGGAGGTCACCACCCACGCCCGGGCGCCGAGGTCCAGGCCTCGCGTTCTCCGGCCGTTCCTACTTAATCGAGGAGCAGCAGTCATTTCAACGAGCGACACACTGTCATATATGTTCGAAAATTTTTGCTTATGGGGAGAAGAAGGTGCGCGACCATTGCCATCTCACCGGAACTTATAGAGGCGCTGCACATTCCAATTGCAATTTAACTTATCAAATACCATATACCGTACCAGTAGTGTTCCACAATCTATCCGGATATGACGCACATTTTGTAATCATCGCGCTCGCCAATGCTTTCGAGGGTCGGATCGATCTTCTTCCATTGACGAAGGAGAAATATATCTCCTTCACTAAACATACAGCTAGCGCAAAAGAAGAATATCGATGGTATGGGAAAAATATGAACAAAAAAAATATGCATGTAAAGTTTCGATTTATAGATTCATTTAAATTTCTCAGTGCAAGCTTCGATAAGTTATCATCATACCTGGGGAAAGAACAGTTGCGTATGGCGCGTAAAGAATTCGCGCATCTGGATCAAAACGATTTCGATCTTTTGACGAGGAAGGGCATCTTTCCGTACGATTACATGACATGTTACGATAAACTGGGCGAGGAGCGATTACCGGCTCGCGACGCGTTCTACAATCGTCTAAACGATAAAGCGGTAACCGACACTGAATATTGGCATGCTATGAATGTTTGGTATACAGCGACCTGTACATGAAGACAGATGTATTATTGTTAGCAGATGTATTTGAAAACTTTCGTAAGGATTGTATGGCAAGCTATAATTTAGATCCAGCACATTATTATACGCTTCCCGGTTTCACGTGGGATGCCATGTTAAAACATACTGGTATCGAATTTGAACTTCTCACGGACGTTGATATGTTATTATTCTTTGAGCGGGGGATACGCGGTGGGCTGAGTCAATGCTCACACAGATACGCGCGAGCGAATAACAAGTACCTATCCTCGTACGATCCAGCGAAACCCTCCACATACTTGATGTACTTCGATATTAATAATCTGTACGGTTGGGCAATGTCGCAACCTCTACCGTATGGAGGTTTTCGCTGGGCGGACGAGGTGCATAAGATTGTTGTGAATTCTATTCCACTGGATGGTCCACGGGGGTACATTCTAGAAGTGGGTTTAGAGTATCCGCGCGAACTTCATGCTTCACACGCCGATCTTCCGTTCTGTCCTGACCATGAAAAAAATAAAAATAAAAAAAAATTGCTCGCGACATTTCTAAGTAAGACGCGTTACGTGATACACTACCGATATCTGCAGCAGGCATTGAAGCACGGCTTAAAGATGTCCAAGGTGCATCGTGTTCTAGAATTCAAACAGTCACCATGGTTAGGCGAATATATCGCATTGAACACTGGATTTCGTACGAAGGCGACCAGTGAGTTCAGTAAAAATTTATTTAAATTAATGAATAATGTCGTCTTTGGAAAAACAATGGAAAACGTACGGAACCACACAAACGTGAAATTGTTTACGGAATGGGTGGGTCGGTACGATGCCGAGGCAGCAATCGCAAAACCTAATTCTCATAGTCGTACGATATTTTCGGAAGACCTGGTGGCTGTTGAATTACGTAATGTTATCGTAAAGTTTTTCAAGCCATTATACGTCGGTATGTGCATCTTGGACATTGCAAAAACACGTCTATACGAGTTTCATTACGATCACATGCTTCCATGCTTTGTTGACAGGTGTAGGGTAATGTACACAGATACCGACAGTCTTATTTATGAAATAGAATGTCACGATGTGTATGATCATATGAACCGTAACTTGGACAGATTCGATACCAGCGACTACTCCGACGATAATCCATACAATATTCCTCATGTCAATAAAAAGGTGCCGGGCCTATTGAAAGACGAGAATCATGGCGCGGTTATGACCAAATTCGTAGGACTGAGAGCAAAAATGTATGGAACCCGGGTACATGGTAGGGAAGAATGTGACAAAAAAATCAAAGGAATTAAAAAAAACGTTACAGCTACCTGTATAGAGTTTGAGGACTATATTCGGTGCCTCGAGGACTGTACAGTGAAAATGGTCAGTCAAAATTTAATTCGGTCCCTACGACACAATGTATACTCGATTAATCAGAACAAACTTGCTCTCAGTCCTCACGATGATAAGCGATACATTGTACCGAATTCTACATGCACGCTCCCATGGGGGCATTATAAAATACATAATAATAGTAGTAATAATAATGTACAGTAGCCACAGTCAGTCTTGTTTGTTCAACGGAAAAAAAAAATCATCCATGTCTAGCAAAACTTTCATCGTCACACGTAGCTACCAATGCTGGGTGAAACTACAAGTTACGGCAGAGACTTTTCTCGCTGCTTTTAAACAATATGCGAATAATCCAAACTGTGCTCATAGTGAAAAAAAGAACAAAGTAACGAGACTGACTGTGAACAAAGTGTATGGCCGAGGGCTCACACATGTTCGCAAATTCAGTACTACGTTCGGTTAGAGGGAGGGAGAGAGGTGCAAGGTGTTCCTCAATTTAAAGAAGATAATATCCGTATTCCCTTCACTATAGAAGCATATAGAATATGCGTGTTTTTTTTGAGAAAGGAGCAGGAATCGGGATTCTTCCTTTTTTCTCAAGACAGTCATGGATCTTCTATGTTTTTTCTATACTGAAGGGGAGAATAGAGACATCGTCTTCTCCAAGTCGAAGGCCACTCTCCACCACTGTCTCCTTCCTCCATCCAAACTTGGCATTGGGTTTCCGAACATGTGTAATCCCTTTACCAAACACTTTGTGCGCAGCCGGTTTCGTTACTTCAGTTCTTTGTTTTCACTATGAACATGGTTTTGATTATTCGCATATTGTTTAAAAGGAGCGAGAAAAGTCTCTGTTGTAAGTTGTAGTTCGCCCCATCATCGCTAGCTGCGTGTGATGACGAAAATTTGCTAGACACGTATAGCACAATGTATGAGATAATCATGCTTCACAGTAGGAATAATAATATGTATGTATGTACGAATGAAGAAAAAATAAATAAAAAACAATGTACAATAATAAATGTTTTTATATATTTGTGTTCAAACAATATCCTTTTTCTTTATCCACGAATTATGAATCTTATCAAGTCCCAACCACTTCACATACATCATGTCCCCCTTCTTGCGCAACAGTTTCTCCACCAAATGCACATCAGGATGCATGGCTTTGTGTAATTGCAACTCGTAGAATCCGCCAGCAATGGGATCGCCTTTGAAGTCCTTGAGGAAGTATGCAACAGGGTTTGTTCGTTTAATTCGACTTATCTCGAACACCTCGGCTGACCAGTTAGGTGTGTAACCCTTGTCGAAGACCGTCTTGAATTTGCTGATGCGTATCTTGTCGCCAATCTTAAACTTTGGAGGCCGTATAATTTTCATGCTGCTATCGTTGTACGCTGTGGCAAGGAGATGCTTTTCATCGTTGCGGGTGACATCGATGGGGCGCATCTGGATGGTGCGATGTTTCCTTCTATTGTACTCTGACACTAAGCTTGCAAGGATATTGGTCCAGCGATAGCCACCATTCAGCGAGAACGACTTCCACATGGCGTTCTTGACCGTACCATTGAAACGCTCTACTACGGATGCCTTCATGATGCTGAAGGTCGAGTAGTGATTTATATTATGCTTCTTTACGCATTGCTGGAAGTCCTTGTTGTAAAACTCCTTGCCCATGTCGGTCTGAAGGTTTTCTGGAACCCGTCCATCTGCGCGCAGTATGCCTGCAAAGGCTTTTGTCACGTCGCCCGCCCCCTTGCTCTTAAGAGGAACGGCCCATGCGTACTTGCTGAATACATCAATGACTGTGAGAATATACCGAAACCCTCGGTTTTCCTTTGCGTACGATTGCACCTCCACGATATCGGCTTGCCATAGATCATCGAACCCTCGCACGATTACTCGTCTCCGTGGAAAATTACGCCTGGCCGGTGCATGTAGCTCTTCCACTAATTTCGCCTTGACGTTACTCATACCGTGGCTCTAGGCTTCTCTCACAACTGTCCTCGATATTCTACGATTCGCCATCTTTTATTCCGCAGCATCTTTCTCCCTCACGCTCCGTTTATTTATCCTCTTTTTATTGAAAGTTGTAGTTGCGACTACGGCCGACATAACATTATTTGGTAGCATCTTAGGAGACATGATATTAGTTTCGCAGCATCTCTTTATACTCCTTGATTTCGCGATCCAAATCCTCCCTAATTTTGTATTCCATTGCTCCCAACGATCGCTCCATAACATCATTGATGTAGTCTATAGATGCAACCTTTTTAATCGAACGTTCCACAAGGCGATTGACATAGTCCACTGTTGTGACGTCATTAGCTTCCACAGGCTCAGCTACGCATCGGATCTTTATACCTCGCGCATTGAAAGAGTCACCCTCGAGACACAGGGCATTGTCGCGTAGTAAGTTTCTTAACATTGGTTGCGATGAAGACTTCCTCACTGTCTCATCGTCCATTGCAAGCGAGGCGCCAAACTTGTTGATCGGCATCGTGTGCTTCACTGGCACCACACGCGTCGATGGGTGGTTAATTTATAATCAATCCCGCTTCGCGAAGCTCCTCGATTATTGACATTATCTCGTTGTCATGACCGGTATGTCCAGCGGTTCGCGAAGAAACAAGTAGCTTCATGCGGTCCACCAGTTCGTTCGGATCGTCCCAGTGAACGTAATCGATGGCATTATTCGTAGCAACCATTGCGCTTGGCAGTTGAACGTGTGACGGCTCTTGCAGCATGCCCCTACCCGTGACAGCGGGGGGGAACAGCTTCTTTATGATATGATATCATAATATCGTATATTATGATATACATTGTCCACAGTATCTCGCGTGTCAGTGTAGAATAGTTCCAAGTAACGTTTTGCCAGAGGTCCGAGGTTCTGATGCAAATATTCTCTTTCTGACCGATATTGTTCTTCTTGAGAGTTTGGCTGCATAACCGCGCGCATTGATCTATCTACCATAGCCGCCGGCGTTTCTTCGTCCGATGCCACGTACGAGTTTTCGAAGGTTTCCTCAGCTGCGATCGACATAGGGTCAGCGTCATTATCAATGGTTGCGGGGGTGGTGGTTGTCGGCACAATCTTGGGTGAATCTTCGTATAGCGCTTTCTTAACATAAATGGGTTTACGCAGTGGACTTGCTGGACTCGCATTCTCCGAATACAATCTTTTGAGACTCTTTGCTTGTAAAAGTTTTTTCCTGCTGGATAATTTTATTGCCCTCAAGGGTATGTCGAATGAATCATCGAACTCGGGCGTTTGCAATGTTGGAGACAAGGGGAGCTGCTGCTGCTGCTGTATAACCGTATTACCCTTCTCCACCAATTGTTTCAACGGTTCCACTATTGGGCGTAGGTTTGTCTCCAATGTCACATCTGTATCCATCTTTCCCACTTTAAGCGCAAGATACTTTTTACGTATAGCCTCGCTGGTCTTGGCTATCTCCTGCACAACTGCTTCCTTTTTTGTATACTTCTTCTTCTTCATTATGTTTTTCATCTGACTATCCTTCTCCTCCTCCTCCTCCTTAACCAACACCATAGCTGAGGTGGTGATGATTCAAAGTGGCTATGGACTGGTATGCGACGGAAAGAGAGACCGATGTGGCTTCAATGATGTTTCCCGAACTTGTGCTGTATGATGTTATTGCAAACCCATTATATACCGATGTCGTTTTTGTATGATGCTCAACCCCACTAATAGCTCAGACGGTATACCGATACTGTTCGTATGATGTTAGTGCAAACATATTAAATACCGATACCCGTATTGCAACGGTACTCTATGTATCGGTATTTCGTACACAAGTCCATGAACCTCTCCAGCGACATATCCATGTTCTGCAACGACATATCCATGATAGCATTGCAACGATAAATATGGTATTATTCATCTCAATACTCTCCTCCTCCTCCTCCTTCCCCTCCCCCTCCCCCATGGTAGTGTTAATGATTGCAAAGAGAGAGAGAAATCGATGCAAGTTCAATGACACGTCAAGAACGTGTGCGCTCATGATATTATTGCAAACTCATTAAATCCCCGACGATAGCGTCCATAGTTTACCGGGCTGTCCTTGTCTATGACGAGAAAGCTATACTTTTTATCCCAACATTTCGCGCACAATTCGATGAATTTCTCTAATGGCATATCCACATTAACATGATCATGATAGACATGTCGTAGATTCATACCATCTTGCTTGAACAGTATTATCATATTTGCATTATCACGAATCAGATGTTTTGGGATTCTCGCATACGACTGTCCCAGATAAAAACAATCCACGTCAGAGTGTCTACCCATGGCGAAGTATTCACGCATGACGTTTTGCTCATCGCATGCTACATCATCAAAGACAAATATCGAATTCGGTAGGGCTTCGGCAGGCGGGATTACACTCGCATTTTCCTTGAATGGAAAATAACCCAAATCCTCCACCGTCGACAACACTTCCTCCAAGTATCGATACTTGGGCTGATGCAATGATTTTGAGTACACGTATACATTTTCAAACCGTAACCCGTTCGGACTCTCGAGCATACTAATCATCGTGTTTGTTTTCCCACAATTAGATGGGCCACAAATCACACACCGTATACTTCTTGGTAACAGCGCACCATGCTTCCGTTGTCTATTTTTCTCCCCCTCATCATCGAATGTACGATTCATAGGAATTTTGATGTTGATTGGTTGTCTCATGAAGCGCATGATGTAAAAGATATATACACACACACACGCATGCATACACTAGAGAGCGAAGCAGACGGGGAAGGGTACTGGTATTTATAGCCCCCGCGGATCCGTGATTGCGATGATTCACAACAACGACAACGGTGACGACGACAACAACGCGATTCTTTAAAATCATGGTTTTCTTTGTTCTAAACCAATCGACGCTACATGCTGCGACTGCCAAAGAGCTGAAATTTGTACCGAAAGTACTGTTACTACGCAATTTTGTTGAAGAGATAGAGAGCATTTGGGACAAGTTGCCGGACCATATAAAGGCTGATCCGGAGGTGCAGCTGTATCGCAGGTGTTTCAAGCACTACAACCAGCCGAATCAGTGTGTACATATTGGCGGGCAATCACCCATGATAAGGGACTGTTTCGAGTGTATTAAAAAACGGGGAGCAGGTGAGGACGTGCATATATAACGATGTGATCAATCGTCCTCAACGTCAGTCCGAGCATAACAATCATATTGACCTGCGCGTGTGTGTAGGTGTGTATGTATGTGTGCAAGGAGTCTACTCTATGAGTAGAAGCGGACTCTTGAATAGTGCGATAAATTCTTTACCATTCGAACTTCACATTCCGGGATACCAATTTTGCGGACCGGGCACGTGCTTGTTACGCCGATTGGCCCGTGGTGAACGACATGTAAACCCCCTGGACGCGGCTTGCAGAGAGCACGATATCGCGTACTCCCAGCGTAAGGATCTCGAATGTCGTCACGAGGCTGATAATATTCTGACCGAAAACGCGTTTCAACGCATATCAGCTAGGGACGCATCGATCGGTGAGAAGATTGCATCCACAGCGGTCTGGACTGCCATGAAGACGAAAAGAACACTCGGTATGGGAATGACTCATAGAAGAAGAAAGAAGAAAACGGCAACTATTGTTGGAAGGAAGAAGAAGAGCAGCGGTGCACGTCTCCGCATATTGCACGCAGCCAAACGTGGTGGTTTCCTACCGCCCTTACTCTTTCCTGCTTTGGGTGCTCTAGGCGCGTTGGTCACTGGGGCATGGACAGCAGCAAAATCCATTTCCGACAAAACACTCGGGCAAAAGTAGTTGAAGGAAATGCAACAACACAATCGTGCCATGGAAGGCAAGGGGCTGTATCTTTCACCATACAAGCATGGAAAGGGAGTGAGAGCGGCGACGGGAAGGAAAAAAAAAACTTCAAAAACACACAGAAGAAGAAGTTAGATGGATCGCTGGTGGGAGCAACAACAAACTACGAGTTAGAACATTTGTGTAAAAACATACCATATTTTCGAGGGGTTTTTATGCGCGATGATTTGCCTAGAAAAGTATGGACTCAAGAGTGTGGCATAGTGAATTTGGATGACTAGCTCGGCCCTGGAACGCATTGGGTCGCGTACATTAAACGCGGGCTGGATGTAAAATACTTTGACAGCTTTGAGAATCTCCGACCTCCGAGCGAATTGATAGATTACTTTGGCAAGAGTGCAAAAATTACATACAATAATGAGCAGTTCCAAAAGTTTAATGAGAGCATTTGTGGACAATTGTGTGCGAAATTTCTTTGGGAAAATTCATTATAAAGCATAGTCCCACCTCCGAGAAAAACTCAGTTACTCTGGGAATCTTCGCACGGGCGCGCGATACAAAATGTCATTCACGTTCACGCTAACGGGCAAAGGTAGTGTGCTCTCGTCTCGTCACTTTCCCCCCATAGACCTGGATGACGGAGGAGACTATGAGCTCGGTCTTGTAGATTTCCAAACTTACCATACGATACCGAACATCAGTTCATCGAATGACAATAATAAATTTTA
Organism: Ectemnius cavifrons; assembly: GCA_964023945.1. Taxonomy (NCBI): domain Eukaryota; kingdom Metazoa; phylum Arthropoda; class Insecta; order Hymenoptera; family Crabronidae; genus Ectemnius; species Ectemnius cavifrons. The sequence goes on along the minus strand of OZ030376.1, from coordinate 6,854,647 downwards.
CTTTGGCGAGCATGACGAGCAGATTACCATTCCCGACGGCTCGTACGAGCTGAAGGCTATCAACCAATACTTGAAACGCGAAATCATGAAAAGGAATCCCACACGTAAAAATATATCAATAAAAATAATTACGGATGGTAATTTTATCAATGGTGATGACGATGATGAGGATGGGGGTGTTGAATACCCGATCGCTTTGCGAGCAAACAACAATACGATGAAGAGTGAAATTCGATGCGCCTACAGAATAAACTTTACAAAACCGAACAACGTGGGTCCATTGTTGGGATTTTCCGCAAATCGTATCCTATCACCCAATACATGGCATCAATCGGACGCGCCTGTGAACATCATAAGTGTGAATACAATTCGGATAGAGTGTTCCATCACCACCGGTTCTTACAGCAACGATAGACCGATGCATGCGATACACGAATTCTCACCGCGTGTTCCTCCAGGATATAAGATATCGGAAACGCCGCCGCGAGTCATTTACCTGCCAATCGTCGTGCGAGCAATAGACGACGTGACAATTCGAATAGTCGATCAGTCCGGACAACTGGTGGATTTTCGTGGTGAAGAGATAACAGTACGTCTGCACGTACGACGTCGCGCTTGATAGACACGTCCAACCGTATTGGTAGTATGCTCGTTTATAACAACCTCAACAACAGCAATACATCCGAATCCATTATTACTGCACCTAGCTGCAAATCAAGTACATTTCAATCGCTGGTAAAGAGTAGCGACGGTAGTGGTTGGAGAAGGAAGAGATTGAGCGCGTCCAACGTGAAATTTTTACAATCTATGGGATTCAGAACTGCACGACAACAGCAACAACAATCATAATGAATGATATTTTGAGCATCAGTGGTGGGCCGGCGTTCGACAACCATATAACGAAATTGGAGCTGCACACGTACAACCCCTATGTAAACACATCCTTCGGGAACAGCGACGAGATAAGGATACCCATTCAGCAGCAAGATCTGTACCTCCTGCCGTGCCGTAGTTTCCTATACGTGGAGGGGAGACTCGATGGTGGAAATGAGGGGAAGACTGTGCATTTTGAAAATAATTGCGTATCATTCCTCTTCGATGAGATACGTTATGAACTCGATGGTGTCGAAATCGATAGATGCAGGAATCCCGGTGTAACGACAACGCTGAAAAACTATCTGTGTCTTTCGGCTGAGAAGAGCAGAGCATTGGATAATGCAGGCTGGAGATATCAAGATGATTCAGAAAACAAGAAAAAAATCATACGCGATGCACCGATGGATTTCAACTTTTGTGTACCACTCAGCATGCTGTTGGGCTTTTGCGAGGACTATAATCGTATCTTGACAAACGTACGTCACGAGCTCATCTTGATTCGTGCTCGCACCGACACGAACGCGATATATGGCTCGCCCGACGCAACACATAATCTTGTGCTACACAAGGTGCAGTGGCGTACACCACATGTCACCCTGGAGGAGTTGCATAAATTATCAATGTTGCGTGTACTGGAAAGTGGTATGCTGATTAAGATGAGTTTTCGCTCGTCGGAGCTCCACGAATATCCTCTGTTACAGACAACAACGAGGCACACATGGGCAGTGAAAGCCGCGACGCAGATGGAAAAGCCTCGATACGTGATATTCGCTCTGCAAACTGCACGAAAGAATGATGTGGGCAAAAGAGCAACAATGTTTGACCATTGTAATCTCTCAAACATTCGTCTCTATCTGAACTCCGAAACGTATCCCTACGACGACTTGAACATTGACTTTGGTAAAAACAAGCATGCACTGCTCTACGACATGTATGCAAAGTTCCGAGAATCATATTATGGTAGTGGTGAACCATTGCTCGACATTACAAACTTCCTTCAATACGGACCATTCGTCGTACAGGATTGCTCGCGACAAAACGAGTCAGTGAAGGGCGCGACTGTTGATGTTCGCATTGATTTTGAATGTCGGGAAAACATCCCAGAGAATACCACTGCTTACTGTCTAATCATACATGATCGCATAGTGGATTACAACTCGCTGACAAACATTGTACGCAAAATCATATAAAACACGGAAAGAGGGATGGAGACCGCGATAGTTGATGTTCAGGGATTTATGGTGGACGACAAGTTTATACTGAAGGAGGCTGCTGTAGTTCTACCCAGTACCTGTCGAATAGCACATTGGATTTTTGCTCCGCCGTTTCCATGGTCAGCACTGGACATTGACTCGAGGAAAAAATGTATCTGGTTAACGAAACATCATCATGGTCTACTCTGGGAAGATGGCTGTGTAAAGTACTGTATGGCTAAGCCACTATTACAATCGGTACTGAAAGATGTAACTACTGTCATCATTACGAAGGGCTATGACAAGCGTCGATGGATCGAGGAGCTCGCTAATTCTACTATAGTTCATAACATTGAAGATGAAGATTACGGGAGCGGCAGTGTTATACCAGCATTTAATAAAATGTGTTCCAAGAATACGTTTCCATGCACGATGCATAGAGGAACTTGTGCATTACAGAATGCACTGAAATTACACAACTTTTTATCATGTACGATCTAATAATAAATAAAAAATGTATGTAATCGTATAAAATTCGAACCGCTTTTCATTCTCCCCCCTTCATCCACACTTAATGCTAAGGAAAAGAAAGTTTTTGGAGAAATCGTTGTGGTGACAACGGTGGTGGTGGTGGTGGTGGAAGCAGTGGAAGAAAGTCATAGGTCAGAAGAAACAGCTCTTTAGGTCATAGGCTAAAGTCATCTCCCCACTATCTAGTGCTGAGAAAAAAGTGGCTGACTCAAGGGCTTTAAAACTGTTGGCAGAAGCATTTCGCTCACACTTTTTTGCTAGCGTTGAGCTTTTTTATCTTTTCGCCCGAAGGAAAATATTTTACTTTTTGTCCAAAATGTTTAAAATGTTGGTTGCTCGAGAAGACCGACGTGATGTAGAGGCATACATTTTAGATGCGCAGTGCGTGAGGGGTACGACGTATGTGTGGCAAGGGGTGGCAGTTTGTGGGGAGTGCTATGAAAAGATGGGCTCGCCCCTGGACTTTGAAGCTGTTGATTCGCACTATTGGTTTTACAAATTCGGTGATAAGACCAAGTGCGGGTGCTGCAACAAACAGCCGTACGGCATAGTACGGCCATGTCATCATTGCAAAGACTGTCGGATCAGTCTAATAAAAGTCTATTATTTATTGCGGAGGAATAATTCTACAATAATGGGCTACTTCCAACCGCACCGCCCGGTGCTTCGCAACATCCAATCAAGTGGACCGCTCCGTGAATTCTGTTTAGGCCTAGTGGAAGCGGTATGTATGCTGTTTAAAGGAATTCGTATTGTGGTACTCGAAGTGAAAACTAATTGTCACATTTTCACTTTTTGCAGGGTTGTAAACAATAAATGCCATCGTCGCTCTCATGGTGGTGGCGGTCATGGTGGTCGTGGTGGTAGTGGCGGTGGTGGTCGAAGGAAGTCATGGATCGAGATTGTCATCCCTCTAGGTCATGGGCTAAAGTCATCCCTCCCACCATCTAGTGCTGAGAAAAAGAAAGGCTGACTCGAGGGCTTTAGAACTGTTGGTCAGATCATCCATCGCTCCAGCCCGTGTTCAAGTTCATCAGGGCATCCGTCAAAATGTTTCGGCAATTGAAATACGCTAAAGACAAAATGCCTCTACAAGTGTGCTTCTTGAAATCAACCTGTAGGAGTGGTACGGCCTACATGGATTCTGAGGGAATCTGCACTTGCGTAAGGTGCTTTGAATGGTCATACGAACCATCGAGCATACAGACGGACAAGAACGTACATTTTCACTACTGGTACTACATCGTGGAGAGCCCCAACGACATGGCCCGTAGCAGCTGCGGTGTATCGACATGGTCAAAGGAGCAATCTTGTTTGCTGTGCAGCACTTGTCGGACCAGTATAAAAACGACATATCATATATTGTGACGGGGCTAGTTTGCCTCGCCACAAGTTCTCCTCGCTCCGGCAAGGGAGGCCGGGCGAACGCCCGCCGTGTCTCTCTCTCTCTCACACTCGTACGCGCGGGCTAACCCGGCATCGTCGCTCCAAGGCAGGCACAGGCGAAAATAACAGGCACTAATGCGAGTTGGAACGCCGAGAGGCACCTAGGTAGGCGCGACGGACTGAGCCACCTAGGGGGACGGCTATCCGTTTAGGCGAGGAGGAGAGTCCGGCTCACAGGGATGCGCAACCTGCCAGGCCGGATAAGCTGGGGCCCGTCCAGCCGACGCTGGAGACGCCCCTGAGGACGGACAACCAACCGAGGGACGACGAGGCGACGACGTTGGATGCCCGTCACTCTTGATGTTCGACCTGCTCAGCTCGGCGGATCGCCCAAGGCGGTCGATACATGAGGTCGAAGTCGGTCCTAACGCGCGGGATCGATTTCGACACCGTCTAACGGATGGAGCCACGGGAGGATTCGGGGGTAGCGGCGCTGAGGGTGTGAGGCCGCTTAGCGAATTAGGGGCTCTCTCTCGTCACTCAGATTGCGACCACCGTAGCGAAAGCTAGTTGTAGCGTATATTCCGAGCGATTCTTTGTGTGACTAGTGAGTGTGACGAGAGAGAGAGAGAGAAGGAGCCGTATCCCTAACGATTTCCAGCCAATAGACGTCTGGAGCCTAGGACCAGTTCGACTGGTATTAAAAGTCACGGCTAAACAGCACCGGCCGAAATAAGATCAGGGTAAGCCTCACACCCTCTCCCCCATCCTTTGGAATCTTTGCGTAAAGTTCCGAGCCCAGTAGTCGGGTTCCTCGCGATTGTTGTATTTGCTAGTAGAGTTGAAAAAGCCTGTTTGTGCCCTGCCTTCCTTGGGGCGAATTCGCACTTCGCATCTGAGTCGCGTGGTAGCATAATAGACTGCGTTCGCCGAACAAAGTGGCCGCCATCTTGCCACTTGTTGCCGGGACTCGCGATCGATATCCCGCTCGAACGGGCGTGCGTTCCCCACGAGATTTGCGGCGTACATCGTCCGCCGAAGTTCGGCTTCATTAATTATTGCAGTCCGGTAATCGACCGACCATCTGTCGATCGCTCGCGACGCGTTTCCCTACCGCGTGGTTAAATTGTACAGGGGCCCTTGTGGCCTAGGATCGAGAGCGCGTTAGCTCGATTTGCCGTAGGTTATTTAGTTGTAGCACCGTCGGTCCGCCCGACATAAATAAACAGGGCGCTGTTATTTAACACAACTTCTTGGTAACATCATTCAGCCATTCGTTCGCCCAGTGTGTCGTCACCGGTCTCCCTTGTTCCCCGCCCCTCTCCCATTACATCTGGCCAGCCGGGCCAACATTCGCGTTTCCCACCGAGCTTTCTCTCTCGCTCGAGTTTTCCATCTCCTCTGGGTAGCATATTCTTATAAATTTTGGTCTCGGTCACGGGGCCTGGCGCCCTTTAAGCGCCCAGAGGACTCGGGATTCAGAGAGGAGGCTCGGTCGAAGTATTCCCCGCTTTCCTGACCAGCCAACGAGAACGGCGAAATCGGGAAAGCGGTGGCAAAATTGGCGCCCAACGTGGGGCCACGAGGGAAAAAGGGGACGACATAGCTGAAAACAAAGTTTCGGATAGCTAGCGTCCCTGCCAGGCAAATCGAGTGTACGCAGTTACGCGCACACGTGTAGGGAAGGCGAGGATCCGTGGAACAAAGCACTTTTGCCTGCCGGTCGACTGAGGGTCGACCGTTGTAAACACTTCGCGCCCATAACATAGGTTGCCTGACGAAGCGGCGATTCTGAGCAGACAGCATGCCGCCTAAAAGAAAGGGAGTTTCTCGCAGAGAGCTCGAGCGAATGTACAGTGGCGTAGGCGCAGATATTTTGCGCGGTCTTTTACAGGTCCAAGGAATGGACACTGGCGGAACCGTGGAGGACATGCTGGGGAGATTAATCGATCGCCTTGCATTAGAACCGCGATCAAGGGACGAGGTAGGTGAGGGAGACGAAATAGGCGAGGGGGCTGAGGCAGACCCACGAGGGGGGACCTCAGTCAGCCTCGCCGATATTTATGGAACATTAGACCGGGCGAAAGACCATCTCGCGTCGCGGTCGTCTATGCCGAGCATGGAGGAAGTTGAAAAATCCACGGCTGAGGCGGGCGGAATCCCGATAGAGATCGCGCCCCTCCGTGAAGAAACCTCCGGAGGTCGGGTAGAGTCCGGCGGTACGCGGGTAAGGTTGGCTGCGCCCAGCATTACCCTCACCCCCCCTAACGTCGCGCAAGCCACCGAGTTGTACGGTGCTCGGGAAGACATCCCCCGTCCCTCCGGCCCGCAGCCCGGCCCTAGTGGGCTCGGTAGAGCTGCGGGGCAAGGGGACGCGCGACCCCCTCCACTGCTGTCCTCCGCGCCTAGCCGCCAGCCGCGTGACGTCACGCCGGCACCGCTTCCAGCACGCGCGAGCATCTCCACTCACCCCGCGCCTACAAACTACGAAGCCGAGGCAGCTCGCGTAGAGTATCGCGTGCGCGCCGACCCCCTCCCACCGTCGAGCACTTTCTATGAGCACCGAGCAGCTGATTTCTTTGCTCCTTACGCTAGCGGATGGCAAGCTAGCCCTTTGCCGCGACGCCGCGCGGACAGCGCGATTCCCCCGATTGCCCCCCCACGTACCAACCCACCCACCCCACCCATCTCTCAGAGCGAGGAGTACGTAAGAGCGCCAGCTACGTATCGTCTGGTACAAGAGGGAGAGGACAACTATCCAGTACGAGCACCACCATACCAACCAAGACGGGAAGGCACGGTGGACCCAATTATCGGCAAAATCATGTCCCAGTGGCCGCACCGCTTCCATGGAAATCCCGGAGAAGACGCCGATCGATTTTTATCAGCGGTCGAGGCGCGAGCACGCTTCCATGGGATACCAGAAAGACAGCTGATACCCAACGTGCTCGTTCTCCTGGGAGGACTGGCCGAAGACTGGTACCTGGCCACCAGCCGATTCCACCGGACATGGACTGCCTTCGTCGCCGGTTTTCTAAAAGCCTTCGAACGGAAGCCGAGCCTGGACCGGATGAGGGAAATTCTGGATAGAAGACAACAGCCAGGCGAACCCTTCTTCCTCTATTTGGCGGACGTACTCCGCCGTGCTGAGAGAATCGATCCCGGTTATTCCGAAGCTGCGCTTCGGGAAATTATTTATAAAAACATGCGCCCCTATTATCGCACTCTAATCCCCAAAAATTCTTTCCGAACTTACGACGAGCTGGCGGAGTTGGTGACCGGTTGGGAGGAAGATGCACCAGAAGAAGTGCTAGCCCACGTGTCGCCGAGGGCGACAGGGCTCTCCCACCCTCACGCCAGTGCTCCTCCATCTCCCGTACCTGCCCATAGACCGTCCGCTTCTCACTCGTGGGCCCCGAGTGGTGGAGTCGAATTAAAAAATACTAATAGGCTATCGGGAACCGACGCGCCCACATATTATGTCACCGCTCCCGCAGGGCGTTGGTCCGCGCCTCCGCAAGCTCCGCCGCCAGTAGGCACGAGCGGCACGGCAAACTATCCGCCGTATTATGTTTCGGGAACACCGCCTCCCTTCGCGCCTTATCATCCGCCAGAAACATATGCGCCCGTGGCCAGTCATTGCGAGCACCAGTATCAGGCGCACCATTTTTGTTGCGCCCAGATACCCCCTCCTCCCACTACAGCTCCTCCTCCTTCTCCATCGCCGAAGCGCAACAACCGAGGTCGGCTGAATAAGGTAACGTCTCCAGCGGTCGGAAGGAAGACCACAAGCAGCGTTCCACCACCATCAGCTGCAACCGCTTCCGGATTACCACCTCGATGTTGGAGATGTGGACGAACAGGCCACCGGAAAAGCCAGTGCCGGGCGGCCGAAATTCCGCACTGTGTCCGGTGCGATACGGCGGGAACACCGACCGCCAAATGCCCGAAATGTTCGGGAAACGAGGCCGACCGGCGCTAAGCGAGGCATTGGCGACGGCAGGAGATGACGAGGCCTCCACGACATTCGAGGACTCAGAGGGAGAGGAGGAATTTGAACCACCTACGCCTTCCAAATCCTCACCGAAACAAATCCCACTCCTTTATCTTAGCTTGACCGTGGAAAATTTAATGGTGAACGCGCTCGTGGACACGGGGGCCAGCGAGAGTTTCGTGAGCGAAAAGTTCGCTCAAAGTCTCGGCACGGCCGCACCTCTCGCGCCCGTAGTTCCCCAATATTACGCGCTCGCGGACGAAACCGTTCGTTGCGCGAAATATGCCGGTCACGTTACTATTAAAATAGAGCGGGAAACAAGACGTATTTATTTACAGGTGATTGAGGCTTTGGGAGAGCGTATGATACTGGGTGTTGACGCAATTGACAAATTTGGAATTATTCCCATTTTTCCATGGCGCAAATGGATTTTTCTGGCAAGACCGGATCATTTTTATCCGTTTCAGACTGGCGATTATATACGGCCGAGCTTGCGAGGTATCAGTCGCCTTACCGAAGGTGAAAACGAGCGTTTGAAAACTTTCTTGGAGCAAAGATTGGGCAATTTAATTTCTAAGACCGGCTGCACGGCGCTCATTAAACACAAAATCGACGTGGGCGACCATCCGCCCATTAAACAACGGTATTATCAAGTTTCGCCGAAAGTTCGCGAAGCTATTTATGAACAAGTCGACCAATTGCTCGCGGATGGTATTATTGAGCCTTCGAACAGCGCGTGGTCCAGTCCGATCGTCATGGTGCGTAAACCGAACGGCACCTATAGATTTTGCTTGGACTTCCGCAAAGTCAACGACGCGACGAGAAAAGACGCGTATCCATTGCCGATAATGAACAGCATTTTGGACAAACTTCGGGCAGCCCGATATATCTCGACGTTAGATCTGAGTCAGGCCTACTTTCAGATTCCATTAGAGGAAGAAAGCAAGGAAATTACGGCTTTCACAGTGCCTGGAAGAGGACTGTATCAATTTATTCGTATGCCGTACGGCCTGACCAACGCGCCCGCGACATTCCAAAAATTGCTAGATAGTTTAATCGGGGCGGAAATGGAGCCGTTCGCGTTTGCATACTTGGACGATATTATTATCGTAACTACAACTTTCGACGAGCATGTGCAGTGGCTGGGACGGATTCTGGATAAAATACAGGACGCCGGCCTAGCGATAAATCCGGAAAAATGTGAATTCTGCCGGTCTGAAGTCCGGTATCTCGGGTTTATTGTTCATGAGGACGGCCTCAAAATAGATCAAGAGAAAATTCGGCCGATTCTCGAATATCCGGAACCGCGTACGGTGAAGCAATTACAGCGATTTCTCGGCATGGCTTCTTGGTACCGGAAGTTCATCCCGGGATTCGCTACAATCGCCGAGAGCTTAACCCAGCTGCTGCGCAAAGATAGAAAATGGACATGGACCGACGCGCAAAGATCTTCGTTCGAACATCTCCGACAGATGATAGCTACCGCACCCGTGTTAATCTACCCGCATTTCGAGCTGCCCTTCGTATTACAAACGGACGCGAGCACTGTGGGATTGGGTGCAGTCTTAACGCAAGATATTTCAGAAGTAGAACGCGTGGTGGCTTACGCAAGTCGTACGTTAAATGACGCCGAACGAAAGTATACGACAACCGAGCAGGAGTGTCTAGCCGTTTTATGGGCCATCCGAAAATTTCGTCCGTATTTAGAGGGTTACCATTTCACGGTTATCACGGACCATAGCAGCCTACGCTGGCTGAAAAATTTGAAAGATCCAACAGGTCGCTTAGCTCGATGGGCCCTTGACATGCAAAATTACGATTTCGAAATTATCCATCGGAAAGGAGCATTGCATCACGTTCCCGACGCACTTTCGCGAATGTTCGAAACAGAGGCCCTCGCGAGCGAGCTCGCAAATAACATTAGCCCGCCGTTACATAATGTCCATCCGGTCGTCGGTGCGCTGACCCACGTACACGAAATTCAGGTCGCAGAAAAATTAGCACAAATCGCCGCTCTTCCCGATCCTTGGTACGACGCGAAATACGCGGCCGTATCAAAATCCCCGGACAACCGGGATTGGAAAGTAGAAGGAGAACGGCTGTTTTTTAAGCGAACCAATCCAATAACCTCGGAATTATTAAAAGGCGACCTGAATGAGTGGAAATGGGTTCCCAAAAATTCGGAAAAATTAAAAATCTTATCCGAAGCGCACGACGAGCCACAAGCAGGACACCTCGGGCGCGAGAAAACATACCAACGGCTCGCGATTAGATATTATTGGCCGCGAATGTATCGGGATGTCGCGAAATATGTAAATAAGTGCGAAACATGTCAACTGACAAAAGTCGAGCAAGCGCCTGCCGTCGGCGAAATGGGCCGCCGTATAATTCACAGCCCATGGACCGTGATAGCCGCGGATGTGATGGGACCGCTCCCGCGTAGTCGGGCAGGCTTCATGTATATCCTGGTAATCCAAGATCTTTTTACGAAATGGATTGAAGTCTGCCCGCTTAGAAAAGCGACCGGGAAAAAGATCGGCGACGCCCTCGAAGATTTAATTTTTTCGCGATGGGGCGTACCCAAAGTTCTACTAACCGATAACGGCACGGAGTTCGTGAACACGACGCTCAAAAAGCTCGCGGCGGAATACGGCTTACGTTTGGCCACCACTCCTCCTTACCACCCACAGGCGAATCCTGTCGAACGGATTAACCGCGTCTTAAAAACCATGATCGTCGCCTATATTGACCAAGACCATCGCGATTGGGATGTCTACCTTCCTCAGCTCCGGTTCGCATATAACACCGCGAATCACTCTGCGATCGAGACATCGCCGGCTTTCCTTAATTTCGGTCGCGAGCCCGTTCCGGCTCGCTGTTTCCGTGAGGGGGAGGGGGCGAGCGGAGCTGAGACAGGGGATACGTCTTCAACCGACCGTGCAGAATGGTCGGATCGCATGGGAAAAATAGGCGACCTGCGGAAATGGGTGCTCGAAAGCCTGGAAGCGGCTTATGTAAAGACCAGCCATCACTACAATTTGCGGCGAAGGAATCGCGAGTTTCGGGTGGGTGACCTAGTGTTGAAAAGGCAACACGTGCTGTCGTCGGCAGCACATAATTTTGCAGCAAAATTAGCTACGAAGTTCCACGGACCCTTTAGAATCGCGAAAAAACTATCGCCGGCTGTCTATGAGTGCGAAACCATGGAAGGCAGACAGGCTGGCAAAGTACATGTACAGGATTTAAAACCGTACGTGGGCACCCCTTAAGGATAAGGGGCATTTATGTACTTTGTAATGTATAAATATCTAAGGTGTTGAATTGTCGTAGAGGGTAGAATAGAGTGTTATTGGTGTGCGGGTCTCCCCTTTCAGATGTCCGAGCAAGGAAAAGCCCGGGCGGAGGAGACGAGCGAGTCGGATGACTCCTTCGTCTCAGCCCTGGACGTCCAGGAAGTGCCCTGGATGTGGCCAGAGGCAGAGTGGCCCAAAGAAGATAGCCTGGCCCTACGGGCCCGGGCACGGGGCAGGCGGCTGCTAGCCCCCCGCCCCCCTCCAGCGCCCATTAATAGAGCCAGGCCCCCAATCGGCCGGGGCCACCGGAGGGCAGTAACAACGGAGTTTAATCCGTTAGGATTGCTGGCCGACCGGATCGAGGGGATCCGGCAGGCCCAAAGAGAGGCCTGGACGGCCCACGAGGCCCAAACGCCCCCCGCCCCAGGACCACAGGGCAACCCTGCTCTCGTGACCGAGGTCCTACAGCGGTACGGAGCGCGGCCCGAAGACCTTCGGGACCCGGACCGCCTCCATGCCCTGATGGAAGAGCCGGCCAACTGCTGCTGGAACTGCAACAGTCCCCGGCATATGCAGTCTCGCTGCCCGCTCCCCAAGCGGGCTTACTGCAAAAGATGCGGGGCGGCGGGGGCCAACACGGCCCACTGCCGTTATGCCTCCCGTCCCTGGCACCGCCAGGATCCGAAATTTGCCGCGAAAATGCGGCAAGAAGAAGAGCGGCGCACCCATTAAAGGGGCCCGCGGATAAGCCGCCGACCACCTGCGGCTGAGGGAGTCCGGCCGCATGCCACCTAGCGGCCGACGGAGATGAGGCCGCCGACCACCTGCGGCTGAGGGAATTCGGCCGCCTAACACCTAGCGGCCGAAAGACGTGAGGGCCGCCGACCATCTGCGGCCGCGAGAGGAAGGATCGCCGACCACCAGCGACCAGAGGACGACCGGGGCGAGGACACTGCCGCCCTACGGAAATCGTCACGGAAAGGGGCAAACACCACCGGCCTTCGGGCCAAGCCCCCCACACCAAAACACTGAACGAGAATAAACGATAGCATGGCTAACACCGGCCAGAGAAGACGGGAGAGACGCCCGAAGACCAGGCACGCTCGTGCAAAGTATTCGCTGCCACGCTCTTTAAACACCTGAGCATGGTATTACGAGCAGGAGGGAAGGGCGGAACCACGCCGAGGCAGATAACACCTGTGCCTCACCACCAGCGAAGCAGCGGAACACCGAGCACCGAGCGCTCGGCCGAAGATCACCGACGGTTGCCGAAGTCAGCGAGCACCAGCCGAACGGGACAGCAGCTCGCAAGACCAGCGCGGCGGCCGAGCCGCCGCGAAGATTCCCGAACATCGCCGACAGCGGAGTACGGGCGAGCCACCAAGCGCCGGCAAAGCACAGCTGATGGCGGCCGGCGAGCACGTGGCCGTACGACTGCGAAGAGGAATCGGCGCGCGCAGCTGTCTACTGCAGGATCGCCTGCTGCTAGCTGCCTTCACCGGATCGCCTGGAACAAGATTACCAGCGTCACGTCTTCTCACCACCTTCGTGATCTACCCCTCTAGTCACCTGTAGAGTAGTAAAAATAGCTTAAGACCTAGTCAACACTAGTCGTGTATGTCCTACGTACGAGGAGGTAATATCATTTATTAACATCTAGTCAAGCGTGCCTGTGATACATGTACTTATGTCCGTCCAATTCAACAGGGTGAAGGAAATCGAGTTCGCCTGAATTGGAGCAACGATGCGAGGAGCCCGAAGGGCAAAAGGATTTGGGTACGAGGAGTGTGGGGCAGCGGATAAACCCGGCCCCCTTAAAGGGGGGGGAGTGTGACGGGGCTAGTTTGCCTCGCCACAAGTTCTCCTCGCTCCGGCAAGGGAGGCCGGGCGAACGCCCGCCGTGTCTCTCTCTCTCTCACACTCGTACGCGCGGGCTAACCCGGCATCGTCGCTCCAAGGCAGGCACAGGCGAAAATAACAGGCACTAATGCGAGTTGGAACGCCGAGAGGCACCTAGGTAGGCGCGACGGACTGAGCCACCTAGGGGGACGGCTATCCGTTTAGGCGAGGAGGAGAGTCCGGCTCACAGGGATGCGCAACCTGCCAGGCCGGATAAGCTGGGGCCCGTCCAGCCGACGCTGGAGACGCCCCTGAGGACGGACAACCAACCGAGGGACGACGAGGCGACGACGTTGGATGCCCGTCACTCTTGATGTTCGACCTGCTCAGCTCGGCGGATCGCCCAAGGCGGTCGATACATGAGGTCGAAGTCGGTCCTAACGCGCGGGATCGATTTCGACACCGTCTAACGGATGGAGCCACGGGAGGATTCGGGGGTAGCGGCGCTGAGGGTGTGAGGCCGCTTAGCGAATTAGGGGCTCTCTCTCGTCACTCAGATTGCGACCACCGTAGCGAAAGCTAGTTGTAGCGTATATTCCGAGCGATTCTTTGTGTGACTAGTGAGTGTGACGAGAGAGAGAGAGAGAAGGAGCCGTATCCCTAACGATTTCCAGCCAATAGACGTCTGGAGCCTAGGACCAGTTCGACTGGTATTAAAAGTCACGGCTAAACAGCACCGGCCGAAATAAGATCAGGGTAAGCCTCACACCCTCTCCCCCATCCTTTGGAATCTTTGCGTAAAGTTCCGAGCCCAGTAGTCGGGTTCCTCGCGATTGTTGTATTTGCTAGTAGAGTTGAAAAAGCCTGTTTGTGCCCTGCCTTCCTTGGGGCGAATTCGCACTTCGCATCTGAGTCGCGTGGTAGCATAATAGACTGCGTTCGCCGAACAAAGTGGCCGCCATCTTGCCACTTGTTGCCGGGACTCGCGATCGATATCCCGCTCGAACGGGCGTGCGTTCCCCACGAGATTTGCGGCGTACATCGTCCGCCGAAGTTCGGCTTCATTAATTATTGCAGTCCGGTAATCGACCGACCATCTGTCGATCGCTCGCGACGCGTTTCCCTACCGCGTGGTTAAATTGTACAGGGGCCCTTGTGGCCTAGGATCGAGAGCGCGTTAGCTCGATTTGCCGTAGGTTATTTAGTTGTAGCACCGTCGGTCCGCCCGACATAAATAAACAGGGCGCTGTTATTTAACACAACTTCTTGGTAACATCATTCAGCCATTCGTTCGCCCAGTGTGTCGTCACCGGTCTCCCTTGTTCCCCGCCCCTCTCCCATTACATCTGGCCAGCCGGGCCAACATTCGCGTTTCCCACCGAGCTTTCTCTCTCGCTCGAGTTTTCCATCTCCTCTGGGTAGCATATTCTTATAAATTTTGGTCTCGGTCACGGGGCCTGGCGCCCTTTAAGCGCCCAGAGGACTCGGGATTCAGAGAGGAGGCTCGGTCGAAGTATTCCCCGCTTTCCTGACCAGCCAACGAGAACGGCGAAATCGGGAAAGCGGTGGCAATATTGCAAATGCGCAATAGGACGATGTCGTATCATTTCCGTGGGTCGTTGTGGCGACCCATCCTACGCGGCATTCCGAGCAATTGGCCCGCTAGCCAAATTCTGGGAAGTCTGTCGAGGCCTTGGTCTGAGAGTGCAATTGGTGCAAGCCTGTTGAGACCCTGGACCGCTAGCCAAATTAGGGGAAATCTGGTGAGACCTAGTGGTATGTATTAAGTTTTTCTCTCTCTCTCTCTCTCTCTCTCTCTCTCTCTCTCTCTCTCTCTCTCTCTCGAAGTGAAACTAATTGCTCATTACTTTACAGAGTAGTAGTAATCGCCGTCTTCTTCATGACCACCACCACCACCACCATCATCATCATCAAAACAAAACAAAAATTGATATATATATATATATATGTATGTGTGCATATATATATGTGTGTACTTAACTCTATGCTGACGTAATTATTGCACTGCTTGTGAGCAGGTGTGTAAGTGTGTTGGTGTGTGTTTTGTTTTATGTGAGTTGCTGTCTGTCTAGTGTGTTCGTTAGTTTGTCGATGTGTCTGTTTTGTAATTCCTGTCTTGCCTGTTTAATTATCTGTTCAATTTCCTGTATGGTCATGGCTCTCAAAATTGTTTTGTCTGTCTGTGTTGTCTCGTCTCTGTGTCGTATACATGTTTGGGTGCTTACGTTGATATTTTGTTTGGTGCTGTGTGTGTGTCGTAGTTCTTTCCGGAGAGTGTGCGTATCGTTTGTGTACAGTCTAGTACGTATGTTGAGTAGTGTCCTGGTCCTGTCGGTCACGTTGTTGCGTTTTAATCGTCTGTCTTGTGTCGTTGTCCTTGGTTGTTTTTGTGTTTTATGTATTCGTAGTATCGGATCTATTTTTATGGGTGGTTGGCGTCTTCGTGGTCTGTAGATTCCTCCTGGTCCGTACCAGTGGAGATGTGGTGGTTTTTCAGGTGTTTGTAGTAGGGGGACTCCCAAGTTGGAGAGTGGTGGTTGTTGGTCCTCAGTGTCTCTATCTTTATGTTCCATGTTTGTGTGTGTCCGCTTTTACTGTTGTCTTCTGGTCCTTATCTTTTGTTGTGTACGTAGTTGGGTTGTTATTTTGGGGTTTCTTGTCGTTGTCGTTGGTTTAGCCTCTACCCCGTCTGTATTTGATTGTATGTTTTTTATAGTGATGTCGGTTTGTGTTCTAATGCTTGCGTATGAGGTTTTGCTGGTCTGTGTGCTCTGGTCTGTCGTTTGTGGGGATGTCTTTGTGTATGCGGGTCTTTGGGTGGTTGTGGGTTTTTGGGTGGTTGTGTGTGTTTGGGAGGTTGTGGCTCTTTTCGTTGGTATGGGTGTTGGTGTTGGTGTTAGTGTGACTGGCGGTGTGAGTGTGTGTGTTTGTCTGTGGTGCGCGGCTTCTGCCCTTGCGGAGCAATTGTGTATGTGATCTATAAGTGCCTGGCCGCACATTTCTGTTCGGCACACCGGACACAGGAACCTGTTTGTAGGTTTTTCCATTATGATGGTAGTATAGTTTTTCGCGCATCTCTGGATGTGCAGCTGTTGATGTGAGCGAGGGATCTCGCAGCCGCAAAGGGGGCATTGCTCCCAATTTTGTGCGTCCATTTTATGTGTGTGTGTTTGTGTTTTGTCTAAGTTCAACTAAAAATGGAACAGAAGAGCGTGAGTATGCAGTGAAGGGTTATATGATGGTAGTTACTTTATGGTATAATGTTTTGTCTGTTGCACTGCAACATCTGCACCGGGATCATTTCGATTTGGTTATTGTTTGTTTGTGGAGGGAGATTCGCTAGGATTTGGATTCTGGCGGCTTGGGATGGTTCCGTATTCTGTAGGTTTTGTTGTGGATTGCGTCTTTGTGTGATTGATCTAATTATGTTGATTATGGATGATGCTTTGTTAAATAAGGAGAACTTCCAGCATAGTCCGAAAATCAGTGCTAGTGGTCCGATTGAAAATCCTGTGTATTTAACGAGCTTTTCTATGGTTGATAATCTGTTATGTAGGTGGTGCAGTTTTCTCATGGTTTTAGCTTTTGCGATTATTCTTTTTAGTTGTATTTCGCTGTCTGCGAAGTCATTGTTTATGGGGGATGCTTCTATCGTCCGGGTGAATTGTTCGGTCTCTTTTAAAATTTCTGTTAAATTAATTGGATTGTCTAACTCGACGGAGTTTTCTATCATTTTGCTGATATTCAGGGTTATAGAATGGGAAAAATTGGTGTTCCGATATGTTTTGATGTTAATTGCCGGTGTCAGCTTTGTTGTTTGTGTTTTCGCGGTACAAGATTCGTTTATTTGGAGTATTCCAGTTTTTTCTATGCTTCCTATGAATGATTTTCCGGTTGTGCATGTAATGTATAGTGTTTCTCGTTTGGGTGCTGCAAATAACCAACTATTTGTGTTTTTGATCTTAGACCAATATGTACGCGTTAGCATTTTGATTCGTATGTCACATGTGTTCAAGTTACGAAAATTTGGGTTAAGTAGCAGTTGGATTTCACATTCGGCGTTGCTGTTTATTCTCTCTATGGGGTTATCCTGCTTACATATGTACATCGAATTCGTGGACTTGCAGTTTTTTAGATTGTTCATGTTATAGTAGTATTCGAAGTCGGCTGAGACTGCTGTGTATTTGATAAATGGTTTTATGTATGCGAATCTAGATGTGGTGTTGTATGTGATGATTTGTGGAATGAGTACCGGTAGGTGCTCGTACAATTTATATGGTTCATGGTCTAAAAGAGGTATCCTCAGGATGTAGACTAAGCTCGCTCCGTTGTGGAATATTGTTACGTCTGTGATTTCGAGAAGTTGTGGTATGAATCTATTGTCTATTGGTATCGGAAATTCTACATTTTCGAGGTATTTGTTGATGTTTCTCGCGCTGTACAGTATCTGTTGCGCGGTTAGTATCTGTGGGTGAATTTGTCCGCTTTTCGCAAAGAGTATCGCAGTTATAAGTGTGTTGATGCCTGTTTCGAGTTGTGTTAGTGTTTCATCTATTTCGGATGTGTATTCCATTGTTTTTTGGTTAAATTGTAGGGTTTGGACGTTGTTACTGATTAGCTTGGTTGCCAGAGTGATATTTCCTATTTGTTTTGAGATTCTTTCGGCTACTAATGACAATCTTTTGTCAACGAGTTCGAATTGCGATTTCATTATATGTGTTTGGTTTGTAACGATTTCCGCTATTTCTCGTGTGTTATTGTTTAACATGTCAATTTGTGTATTTATTTCTATTGCGTCATCTGCGTCTAATGTTCCGAAAAGTGCTTTGTTGATTTTGCCTATAAATTCTAATGGTGCGCGTTTTTGTCTTCCGGATGTGTCGATGTTTGGTATTAGCTCTCGTAGGATTGCCTCCGATGTCATAGTGTTTCGTAGTCGGGTTGCTAGTACCTTTAGATGTCCATGGGCTAGGCAAGTTGGTTCCAGGGTTTCGCAGAGTGTTGTTGTTGCTTTGATGTTTCTCCAGATTTGTTCGCGTTCGAGGGTAAGTCCTCGTGTGTCCGCGTAGGTGATCAGTTTCCATTCAGTATGGTATGACCTGAGTGCGCCGAGTGTTTCGGATCGGAGTCCTGGATTATGTGTGAGTGGTGTCATCTGATACGGGGGGGTGTCGGCGCTTACATACGATGCAAGGCATCTGCAACATGTGCCAGTTTTATTTTGTCGACGTGAACTACTTTTGTCTCGTCTTTTTTGATTTTTAGTCGAACATTGTGTTTGTCTAATACGTTTAGTATTTCGAAGGGGCCTATGTAATTGCTCTGGAGTTTATGTTTTTTGTGGTCCGGGATTAGGAATACAAGTTGCCCTGGAGAGAAATTTGGTTCGGTAGTTCGTTTGTCGTAGTATTTTTTGTTTCGTTCTTTTGCTTTGATTTGTCTCTCTATTGCTTTTTCGTGAATGGTTTTTAGTTGGTCTGTGAGCATACGCAAGTATGTGTTGTATGTAAGTATTGTTTCTACAGGTGGAAATTCTGAGGGGGTACGTGCTGTTTTCCCAAAAACTAATTCATATGGCGTGAATCCAGTACTATCGTGTACGCTTGTGTTGTAGGAAAGAGATGCGTATGAGAGCCATTGGTCCCAATTACAGTTTTCGGAAATATAGTGTTTTAAAAATTCAATGAGGGTATGGTGACCTCGTTCGGCAATGCCGTTTGACTGGGGGTGGTATATTGAAGTGTTATAATGTTTAATTTTAAAAAGGTTTGTGAATTCCTTAAATACTTCTGACATGAAGTATCGGCCTTGGTCGGATAATATGGCTCGTGGGGCTCCGAATATACAGATTAGGTTCTCTGCTATGGCTTTCGCTATTTCTACCGAAGTTTGGTGCCTTAATGGTATGGCTATTGAGAATCTACTAAAAAGATCTGTAATTGTAAGTATATATTTGTATCCCGTTTCGGTTTCTTGTAGTGGACCGCAAGTGTCGATGGCTATTTTGTCGAAAGGTTCGGCGGGTGTATCTGTGATTATCATTGGTGCTTTAGGTTTTACACGTACGAGTTTGTTTCTTTGGCAGTCTAGACAGTATTTTATGTATGTTGTTATGTCTGCTTTCATGTTTTTCCAGTAATATTGCGATTGTATTCTTTTATATGTTTTTTCTATTCCTTTGTGACCTCCAATTGTGGAGCTATATGATTCCTCTATTATTTGATTTCTTTCTGATATACTTGGTACGGATATTAGGCCTTCGCAAAGTGTAATTGTTAATTCCGGTTGGATGGTGTGTAGATATAAATATGTTTTTAGGTTTGACCATGCTAGTTGGTCGACAATTTTAGGGTCCTTGGGTATTGTGCATGTGTTGATTTTGTGTCGTTTCAAAGTGACCAGAAGTGTTTTGACGCATTTCACCATAGTGTGAGGGTTTACATTATCTGTGTTTTTGTTTTTACATACCATGCCGAAATAGTATTTTGTTTTTCGGTGGGTGATTAAGATGTCGCCTAAATGTGGGTCAGATTGTAAGAGAGTTTGTGTATTAATGATTCCTTTTTCTTTTAGTATTTGGGTAGTTAGAGTGTCTATGACGCAGTCTGCTGAAAGGAAATATGCAATATTGTCCTTTTGTGTTAGGAGGTTACTTTGCGTTATTATAATTGTGTGTCTGATTTGAGGGTCATGATTATCTGCAGGCGTATCGGTCCGTGCAGTCAGCTGTTTAGTGTTATGAAGCGATGGTCGGTGCACTGGGCCACTGACTTCGTCACTTGAGGAGGTGCTCGAGTCGGCTGTGTGTTTATGGCTTTTGTGTGTGTCGGTGCGTTCGTGTGGCTCCGTGCCGTGTTTTGTACTCGGTCCCGCTAGGTCTTGAGGGTTTGCGCGATTTATAGCTGTTTTCCTGTGTATTGTTCGCTTCATCGGTTTATGAGGTGTCTGGTCATCGTCGTCTGGAGAGTCCGAACTTGTAGAAATGTGTTGTCGATGGGGCGGAGAGCGGAATGTTGGTTGTATTGCTTCAAGATGTCTATTTTCTATATTTTCGATGCGTTCTTCTGGTGGTGAGTGAAAGTTGGGTTTAACGGTTTTACGTGTTGACTGTTGGGTTTTTCCGTTGCCCTGTGATTTAGCGATAATCCATTCTATTTCTGAATCGGTGCTTGTCTCTAAATATTTTTGCGTAGTGTCCGAAAGTTTATAGTATAATGAGGGCTTATTATCTTGGGGAGTGTTGTTTCCTAATTTCATTTGGGCATCACTTCTATCTGTATCTCTGCTGCTTTTATTATTTGTGTGACGATCTTGGCGGTTTTCTGTTTCCGATATCATATTCTCTGTCCTAGTCTGTTGTCTAAGTTCGTGGTCCGTTATCTCTTGATAGGTAGGTGTGTATGTGGGTGCAGGTGGTGACCGGAATTGTGGGTTGATTTCGGTGGATTGTGGGGTTTCTTGTTTTTTGAGTGTTGGCTTCTGTTCTGTGTTGGTTTGTTTTTTGCTGATTTCGTGTAAGTGTGGAAAGTCTTCATTATCTGTACTGTCAGATCCCTGTTTTTCTAATGGTGTCGGCGCGTGGACGTATTTTCTTTTTCCCTCGCCATGCTGTGGGCGGTTGTTTTCGTCTTTGCTACCGTTATTTTGTTCAGGGCTGCAGGTTAATTCATTTAGGTTTCCTACACTTTGGTTTTTGATTTCAGCGGTTACGCGATTGTCTGTTTCATCTATTATCATTTTTTCGTCTGATGACATAGATGATGATGAGTCCCTATTATCATCATCTATGGTTTTATGATGTTTTTTGGTTGTGCCCTCGATTTGATGCTCCTTTGGTCTTGTGCCTGAGCAGGATGGTATATGTGTGTCAGTTGTGTTTCGCATGATTTCTTGTTTTTTCCTCGGTGTTGGATTTCCCGATGCTGAGTCTGATGTTGAGAGTGGTCGTGTACGTGATTGATGGTGTGATTTTGGTTTTTTCGTTTCTGGTATAGTTTCGCTATCTGATGTTTCTTGTCTCGGTCGAATAGGCATAATTGATACCGGGTTTCGGGATAGCGCGTCTGCTATTACGTTGAGTTTGCCTGGTTGGTGTCTAATTTCGAATTCGTAGTCATTTAAGATGGCTTGCCAGCGTTGCAGTAGTTGTGGAGGGTTCCCTTTTTGTGTTAAGTATGTGAGTGCTCTGTTATCCGTCACGAGTGTAAATTTCTTTCCGTAAAGGTACGGCCTAAAGTGTTCTACTGCTCTGACAATTGCTAATAATTCTTTTCGCATTGGATCGTAGCGTTGTTGCGATTTGTTAAGCATTTTCGAATAATATGCTACAGGGTGGTTGAAACTATTGTGTTCTTGGCTAAGTACGGCTCCTAATGCGTAATCGAACGCGTCGGTGGTTAGTGTAAAAGGTTTTTCGAAATCCGGATAGCGGAGAATTGGTTGTTGTGTGAGTTTCTGTTTTAGTGTATCGAACGCAGTTTCGCAGTCAGTGTCCCATTTGAAATCTGTGTTTTTCCTGAGTAACAATATCAATGGTGCGATGATTTTCCCGTAATTTTTGATAAAACGCCTATAATAACTTGTTAAACTAGAGAATTGTTTGATACTTTTCTTGTCTGTTGGTCGTGGGAAATTTTGAACTGCTTCTATTATATTGTTGTTGGGTTTTACACCGTTTTCGGTTATTACGTGTCCTAGATATGTTACTTCTCGTCTCAGAAATTCGCATTTGTCTGTCTGTAGTGTGAGTCCTGCATCTGTTAGTCTATTGGCGAGTCGGCGGAATTTCGTCGCGTGTTCTGGTAAGCTATTGGCGTAAATTACGACATCATCTAAGTACACGAATAGGTCAGTTCCTTGTAAGCCGGATAAGATTATGTCCATGACTCGTTGAAAAGTGGCGGGTGCATTTTTTAGACCAAATGGCATACGATTGAACTCGTAGTGGCCATTGGGTGTGGAGAAAGCAGTTTTTTGTTTGTCGATGGGGTGCATTTCAATTTGGTGAAATCCTGATGCAAGGTCGAATATTGAAAAATACTGAGCGTTTCCTAATTGGTCTAAGATATCTGTGATATTGGGAAGTAGATATGCGTCGGTTACTGTTTTTTCGTTAAGCTTCCTGAAGTCTATGACCATTCTCCATCTTTTATTTCCTTTACTGTCGGCTTTCTTGGGAACGATCCAAACTGGTGAGTTGTATGGTGAAATAGGCTGTATGATGTCTTTTTCCATGAGTTTCTGAATTTGTTGTTGAATTTCATTTTTATGTATCGGAGGGTATCTGTATTGTTTTGTGTTAATTGGTTTATCGTCTGTGGATTTGATGTTGGGCAACCGGTGTGTGGCCTAATTGATCTCCTTCGATATAAAATAAATTTGGATATTCCGAGACTAACTCTAAAACATGTTGTTTCTCCTCTGTGTTTAGGTGTTCCAAGCGCAGAAGAGCTTTTAGTTTTTCGAGCCTTTCGTCTACATTTGTGTTATAAACTGCTGCAATGTATTCTGTTTGAATACATGGAGAATTTAGTTCGTTTTTGAATGTGTTAGGGATGTCTGCTATTTTTTCGACTGGTTGTAGGTCCATTTCTTGGATTTCTAATTTCACGGGTTTTGAATTGGTGTTGATTACTTGAAGGTATGCAATGTTGCTATGATTTTTAACGAGTGCGTTTCCGAGGTATAAACCATCGTATTTTGTTATCTCTGGTATGTATCCTTCACGGAGGTCTGTATGTTTTAACCGGATAGGCATTTGAGCCTTTGCCCTGGGTGGCACGTTAAAAGTTTCCAATGTCGCGAAGGGGATCTTTTGGTTACAAAGTACTATGCAGTTCTCAGAATATAGTATGTCTGCTGAGGTCTGATTAAAGAAGGCATCACCTAACAGGCCGTCTTGTTGGAACGGAAATGTGTCAGCGACTACTTGAAACTCGACTGGGATATTTTCGACGCAGGTAAGGCACGATCCTATGGTGACTGTTTTACAATTGGTTATTCCTTTGAGTTTATAAATTATGTTTGGGTTAATATTACCGCGATGTGCTACGTTGCTAGATTTTATAAGGTTTACTTGTGCTCCCGTGTCTATGAAAAATCTGGTTTTCGGTTTAACTGTGTTATGTGTACGTAGTTCTATTGTCGGTGGTTCATGAAATTTCGATATTCCGCATGATATTGTTGCTTCTTTTATAATTACCGGATTTAGTTGTTTGGGCACTGGGAGGGTGAGTCTCGTACTGTGCCCGTTTGCGAGACTTCTTCTGAGTTTTTTAATAAAAGGTTCTTTAGCGCTTCCTCGATTTCGCTGGTGGTATTGTTTTTATCGGTTTTGTATTGTTTCTGTGAGTCTCGTCCATTCGTTGAATTGTCGCGTTGGTTGTGTGTATTATCTGGATTGTGTGTGTGTCTGTCTCTCGAATTATTTCTGCTGTACCTATTTCTGGAATTATCTCTGTTTCTGTCGTATGAGTAATCCCTATTGTTCTTATACCGATTTTGTGAATTATTTCGATTGTCACGGTATCTGTCGCGTGAGTATCTGTCTCGTGAGTTGTCGCGGTCGTCGCGGTATCTGTCTTGTGAATGGCACCTGTTACGCGAGTTGTCTCGATACCTGTCGCGAGAATATCTATTTTGTGATTCGTCTCGATATCTGTCTTGTGAGTATCTGTTTTGTGAATTGTCTCGATACCTGTCGCGAGAATATCTGTTTCTAGAGTCGTCTCTGTGTCTATCTTGTAGGTATTTGTCGCGTGAATTATCTCTGAATCTGTTTGAGAGGCTGCTTCTATATCCGTCGGATGAGTGTTCCCGATCGTTTCCGTTTTTGTGGGGTGAATGATTGTAATTTCGCCTAGGGTTGTCTCTGAATCTGTTTTGTGGGTGGTCTCCTGAACTATTATCCGTGTACCTTTTACGGGAGGCTTTGTGGCGGCGTAGGGAGCGACATTCTTTCGTGTTATGCGTGTAAGTGTCGCAGAAATCACAAAATTTCTTATCGTATGAGTCGTCTACGTCAGCGAATCGGACGTGTGTGGTGGGTGTGTAGTTTTCGTTTGTTGTGTTGTGTAGTCTTTGTCTTCGTATTAGTTCGTTTTCTATTTCTATTGCTTCGTCTATTGTCGTCTGTAGTGATGTGTGGCCTCTATTCATGCGGTTATTGATACTTTCTACAAGTCCTCTGACAAATGTTTTTGTTGCGATATTTGTTACTTCCGCTTTTCTGTTCTGAAGGTATGTTCTATTTTCTACGGATCCGTAAACTGCGTCTAATCTTTCTAGTACTTTGTTTAAGATTTTCCTAAATCGGGTGGCGTAACGGAAGACTGGTTCGTTGTAATTTTGAGTAATTCTGCGCATTTCGAATTCTAGGTCTGATAGTTCGATTGGTCTGCTGAAGGCTGTCTTCAGGTCCGCGAAAAGTTCGTCCAGTGTTGTGTATGTTTTCGCGTCGGCGACTTCTATGGCCATGCCGGTTAATTTTGCAGGGATCATTTGGAGCAATTTAGTTTTGTCTGCGTCATTCAAAAGCGGTATGACTCTTTTACATGCTCGTATGAAATTTTCGACGGGGATATTGGTGCCGTCGAAGTTGGGGATTATTGTATATATGTCGCGAAATGTCAGAGTGTGAGTCATGTTCGTTATTGTAACGTCAGTTTCTGCGTCTGAGGTATCTGTTGTTTTGTAGAAAGGGGTGCTGTGTGTTTTACGACGTTCGGGGCGTTGAGGTGGAATTTTGTGGATTATTAATGGTATGCGGGATGGGAGAGATGACGCCAGTTCAGACGCTACAGTTCAAGCATTACAACATTCCAGATATGCGTATATGTATATGTATTGTGACGTTGCAGTTTTGCTGCACGTCACAAGATTTAGCGTATTGCACGTCCTCGGACACGCTCGGGGCTCGGGGTGGGAATTGGTAGCGTATTAGATGAAATGAGTGAACAATTAAGGTTCCCAACGACACCTAGGGGGAACAGTTAACACCTTTGAGTTACAGCGCAACCAATACACCGTATAGGAGTCGGATCACCACCCATTGGCGTCAACCATCTACGCACCGCTGCATAGAGCAGCGGATTCAGGGCCGCATCGCGCGGAGAAATTGCTTATTTTACTTAGGATTAGGAACTTCCAGACTGATGCCAGTTAGTGGTCGAAGCCCTCCGATTTCTCGGTCGGAAGGGACAGAGGGACACCCACTTGCCTGCTCCGGACTGGGCTTGGGGGTGCGGAAGAGCCGGCTCCAAATTCTCTCTGCCCTCACCGTTGAACCACCGTTGTGGCAACGTGTGGGCAGCTTCGACATTTTCGTGACTTCCACTCGCGAGGCACACCTTCGTGCCCGCTATGAGAGTGGACTTTTGTGAAAAGGGCTGATAGAGGAATTATCAGCCCTGAAGGATTCCTCCCTTCATTATAGGGCAGGGTGTCGATTATCGACTACCTGCGGCCCTGCCAGAGTTCTAACGCGAGTCAGAACTCTGTTTTTGCTTCCGCTAAGGAAGACGGCGGTTTTTGGCCAAGCCGCCGAACTTCCGCGGAAATACGCTGTGCGGATAATACAGTCCTTAGAAGTTCCTAAGAAAGTAAGTGAGGAACCCTGGAACCAATCACGAGGTGATTAAACGTAGTCAGGAGCCAATCGTCGCGCCCGGAGAACACGGTCGGCGTGTATAAATTCAGCTAGAATTCGGCAAGAATCAACTCAGTCATCTCAGTGATATTGGTGCTACGTGAACTGTTTTCCAAAACGCTACCGAGGATCTCCGCTCCAGTCCCGAAGCAATTACGAGGACAACGCAGCTTCGTCTCCAAGTTTGTGATCGGTGAGCGGCTTATCTTGTGCCCTTTTCCATTTCGTTATTAGTGTCAGAAGGCACTTGCGGGTATACTTCTGAGGCTGCGGGTGGGTTAATACTACCCTTGGCAATGTTACCTGTTTAATTACTGTGCAAAACGCCTTCACCATCTATTGTATATTGTGACTATTTTCGCGGCGGCTAACGTCCGCCTTTTCGTGAAACGCTTGGCGGCAGCCAGGGCAGCGGCGACTTCATCTGGTGAATAGAGTTACTGGGGATACGCTGAAATTAACTTTGTGTCTATCGAGATTCCTTTGGAGTCTAATATTGTGGCTACCGAGATTCCTTTGGAGTCTAATTTTGTGACTATCGAGATTCCTTTTGGAATCTGACTTTGTGGCTATCGGGATTCCTTTTGGAGTCTACTATTGTGGCTATCGAGACTTCTTCTGGAGTCTAATATTGTGGCTATCGAGATTCTTTTGGAGTCTACTATTGTGGCTATCGAGATTCCTTTGGAGTCTAACATTGTGGCTATCGAGATTCTTTTGGAGTCTAACTTTGTGGCTATCGAGATTCCTTTTGGAGTCTACTTTGTGACTATCGAGATTCCTTTTGGAGTCTGACCTTGTGGCTATCGAGATTCCTTCTGGAATCTACTCAGCGTCTAGCGAGATTCCTTCGGGAGTCTATAGTGTGGCTATCGGGATTCCTTCGGGAATCTATAATTGTGTCTATCCCGAGCTAATAGTTACACTTAAGAAAGCGTATCCACCCCAGTAACTCATATTGATGAAGACCAGTGTAAGAATTTCCGTTCTCTGTTCTGAGTCGCGAACCTCCCCCTCTCCTTCTGAGTCTAGCTAGCCAGTTGATTGACGGAATTTTGAAACCTTGACGAGTCGGCCCTTCCGGAAAACCAAGAGGGTTCGGGCCCGGGGCCCAAACCAATGGAACCCTTGACGGTGCGCCTCCGAAGGGTCCTGGTAGTACGTTGGCGACGAGTGCACGTCCGGATTCAAATCACCCGCCGCGGCATTATTGTCCGGCTGAACGGGGCTCGATTTGAGTTTGGCCGCCTGCGACTGGACCAAGTGGCCACAATCCACTATCGCCGTTTTCGCCTGAATGCAATCAGGACCCAATACGGGAGACTCCTAGCCGTCTGCACTAATAACTTCCGAGTCGGGTTAAGTTCCGTGGGCCAACGTCGTCGATTAATAATTAGAGGACCACGTCTAGATATGAATATGGCCTGGACGGCGTAAGGGAGCGTGAACCATCGACCGCCGTCGGGAACCATAGTTCGTTTTCTTTTGGTGAAACCGCTCGCGCGGTTAGATTCCCCCGTTTTCCTCTTTTTTCGATTTATTTCGTTTAAGTTTTCTCTGCCCACGAAATTTAATCACCAAAGGGGAACCTCCATTCTACCCCTAGCCCCTCGCCAGTCATTGGAGAAAAATAAATAATTTCGTGGCAGTATATATGTATGGTACTTACCGTACGATGATTATGATTGTGATCGTAGTGTGCATGTGTTTCCCTTTCGTTTGGTGTGTGTGTCTTCCCTCCTTCCTTTTGTTGTCCTTGCTGTCTTCCTTCCTTTCCTTTTGTGTGTTTTTGCTGTCTTCCTTCCTTTCTTCTTGTGTGTGTGGGTGTGGTGGTCACTTTTCGCAATCCCACTTCTGACACCAGATGTAAGGACAGCGGAGCGGGTCAAGTGAAGACACGGGTCTCGAGACTTGATCTTTTACTAGGACCTTTCGAGTCGAGGGCGAGTTTGGGACTGACTGTCGGTGTAGGGCCGAGTGCTTCGGGACTGCGGCCCGGTCACGTGGAGGGACGTTCGGGGGTGCGGAGGCCCGCGCGCTGATAGCGCGGTGCCGCGTTACACGGTTTTAGAGTGCCACCGCTTTCCCGATTTCGCCGTTCTCGTTGGCTTGTCAGGAAAGCGGAGAATACTTCGACCGAGCCTCCTCTCTGAATCCCGAGTCCTCTGGGCGCTTAAAGGGCGCCAGGCCCCGTGACCGAGACCAAAATTTATAAGAATGTGCTACCCAGAGGAGATGGAAAACTCGAGCGAGAGAGAAAGCTCGGTGGGAAACGCGAATGTTGGCCCGGCTGGCCAGATGTAATGGGAGAGGGGCGGGGAACAAGGGAGACCGGTAACGACACACTGGGCGAACGAATAGCTGAATAATGTTACCAAGAAGTTGTGTTAACTAACAGCGCCCTGTTTATTTATGTCGGGCGGACCGACGGTGCTACAACTAAATAACCTACGGCAAATCGAGCTAACGCGCTCTCGATCCTAGGCCACAAGGGCCCCTGTACAATTTAACCACGCGGTAGGGAAACGCGTCGCGAGCGATCGACAGATGGTCGGTCGATTACCGGACTGCAATAATTAATGAAGCCGAACTTCAGCGGACGATGTACGCCGCAAATCTCGAGGGGAACGCACGCCCGTTCGAACGGGCTATCGATCGCGAATCCCGGAAACAAGTGGCAAGATGGCGGCCACTTTGTTCGGCGAACGCAGTCTACAATGCTACCGCGCGACTCAGATGCGAAGTGCGAATTCGCACCAAGGAAGGCAGGGCACAAACAGGCTCATTGGACTCTAATAGCAAATACAACAAATACGAGGAACCCGACTATTGGGCTCGGAACTTTTACGGAAAGATCCCAAAGGATAGGGGAAGAGGGTGTGAGGCTTACCGCAATCTGAATCCGGCCGGTATTATTGCCGATCAATCCTCTCTAATCCAGGCTAGCTGGCTTCCAAAGAAATCCCAGTCGTCTGGCTAATAATCCACTCTGCTCTCTCTCTCTCTCCTCGTCACTCACTTTAACTTCCAAAATAATGGGAAACGCCCAAACGCTAGCGGTCGCTACGACAGTCGCAATCTGAGTGACGAGAGAGAGCCCCTAATTCGCTAAGCGGTCTCACACCCTCAGCGCCGCTACCCCCGAATCCTCCCGTGGCTCCATCCGTTAGACGGTGTCGAAATCGATCCCGCGCGTTAGGACCGACTTCGACCTCATGTATCGACCGCCTTGGGCGATCCGCCGAGCTGAGCAGGTCGAACATCAAGAGTGACGGGCATCCAACGTCGTCGCCTCGTCGTCCCTCGGTTGGTTGTCCGTCCTCAGGGGCGTCTCCAGCGTCGGCTGGACGGGCCCCAGCTTATCCGGCCTGGCAGGTTGCGCATTCCTGTGAGCCGGACTCTCCTCCTCGCCTAAACGGATAGCCGTCCCACTAGGTGGCTCAGTCCGTCGCGCCTACCTAGGTGCCTCTCGGCGTTCCAATTCGCATTAGTGCCTGTTATTTTCGCCTATGCCTGCCTTGGAGCGACGATGTCGGGTTAGCCCGCGCGTACGAGTGTGAGAGAGAGAGAGAGACACGGCGGGCGTTCGCCCGGCCTCCCTTGCTGGAGCGAGGGGAACTTGTGGCGAGGCAAACTAGCCCCGTCACAAGAGAACTGTGCTCAAACTTTAAGATGCTTTTACTATTTACCGAGACTATCATTGCCAGATGCATATTTATCTGTATGGATTCGCGCCCATAGATTTTATCGAGGGTCATATTTGATTGAACAAAAATAAGATATGAAGGTTGGTACGATGATAAATTTATGGTGGGGACCGCTGGTGCGGGAACGAGCATTTGGTGTCCAGACGTTTGTCTTTTACATGCAATGGTGGAAAACCTTCCGCCTATACTATAGATAGGCCCTATAGGGTCAGGTAGTGCATGACGATCCACAGACGAAATGTACGGGCAATGACAAGTTTGACGTTTCATTGTCAATGCTCTCCAAGCCAAGGGTTGGAAATATCTCTTGGGTCTGGCCATAAAGTGAGCAAAGGAGGGTTGTTGCCTTCGGGTATGACTACTTCTTTTACCCCAGAACCGTCTTATTACCTATTGGGAAGGTCTGATTCGTCTCGCGACGAAAGGGAAAATCGCGAAATTTATATGTTTGGATTCGAACCTAAAACTTTCATTTACGCCTGCGGGTACCGGAAATTCTACAATAATTATTGGGGCGGTAATAATAGGCCATTGATTATAACGGTAGACAAATGCAGACAAGAAACATACAAACAATCGATTCTACCCGGGCGAATCGAGCCGGCGAGCGGGCGAGTAAAACTCCTGTTTGAGGACCCAAGGAAAAGTCTACGAGCGAGTGGTCCGTTCGGGGGGGGGGGGGCTGCTAGCTCAGCGAAGGCATGACCATGAGCGAGAGAGATTGGTGTGTGCGTGACCGAAAGCATGAGTATGAGCGAGAGAGAGGTATGTGCGTGACCGAAAGCGAAGCACGACCGACATAGCGTGTGCCAGTGACAGAAGCGTAGGAGAGAGAGGAGAGTATTCGCGGCAGAAGATGAGAGTAAATTGGGGTTCCCGAGGTGTTCTATTTATAATTTACTTTCGGCTAAAATCATGCCACAAACTGCATTACCTTTCATTTGTAACGACTTTATAGTTTCGGAATTGAGTCTTCAAGACAATACTATTACAAGAAAATATAAATCGTTCAACCGATCAAATAGTAAGAATAGTGTTAACAATAAACTCACATAATCATATTTCTACCATTTTTAAAAATCTGAAAAGATACGTTGTAATTCTTTTTTGTAATGTCAATGGAATTTGGAAGGGGGTGGGTATGCTTCTACTCGAGCCAGGCACACCGCACGGTCGGGTGGCGTATACCGGGTGGCCGATGCGCACTGCTGCGTCACCGTCCGTTACCTGCTATATAGGCAGTGTGCGTCACCGAGCTACTCGGTATACGCCACCCGATCGGTTTCCCCTGGTGCAGCGTAGGATCCGACGCACTCATACGCAGCTCTCGCGTCTTTGTAACCCCGATTCTCACATCAATGAATTGACCATCGCATTGAACGAAATCAACTTGAAAGAACGTTGAAACGTTGTTAGAATATATCAGAATATACCCATTTGACTTTCATACTTTGAGTCCTTTCATTTGCAGCCCACGAATTCATTCACGTTCGATATGTGAATGTTTCCCACAATTGCGGAAGGGCAGAGAAGATTTTCTACACAAAATACTTTTTCAGAAGAAAAAACTAATACACCGAATTTGGTTTCACCGAATTGTAATGCTGCACAGGAAAATGACCGACCCCGTAAGAATGCAATCGCCTGGGGTTGCGTACATATTCTCCGGGTCGGCGACATTGTATTTCTATCTGCTTCAAAATCGTCGGCCGGTGGCACGAGGGAGAGCATGGCAATCACGAAAGCGAAGGAGGGAGAGAGACAGAAACAGAGTGTGCCCGAGCGAGAAAAGAACAATGACGAAAGGCACATCACTGGAGAGTGCATCGTCGATAAATACGAATACG
Organism: Ectemnius cavifrons; assembly: GCA_964023945.1. Taxonomy (NCBI): domain Eukaryota; kingdom Metazoa; phylum Arthropoda; class Insecta; order Hymenoptera; family Crabronidae; genus Ectemnius; species Ectemnius cavifrons. Next base: position 6,823,314 of record OZ030376.1, on the reverse strand, counting down.
AATTGGATCCTAATGGAATAGAAATCATGCATCAGAAATCAATTGCGCGCACTGAATTTTGAAGATATGGAAATAAAAATACAGCAGGACTTTCCAATGATGCACAAAAGACGATATTGTTTTCTGATAGAACTTACCTTCGTCGCCAAACTGCACGCCTAGATTTGCGTCTCGCGTTTAGTCGCAGGACTTTGTTTTCTCGATTCCCTTTGATATCCCGTTTGTTTACGGGCACATTGCTGCTGTATGCTGAATGTTGTCTATCCTCCATCTGTTGACTTACGAAAGCTAGTAATAATTAATACTAAATCTAGGACTAAACCTAACACTGACTCTATAAACTAACGCGCTTACACTATTATTAGACTATTTATCGATAAAAGAAACACCGCTTCTATAAACTACCGCGCTTATTGTATGTACGATAAGAAACAAATAAATCATTGATTTTACAAACAAGAGTTGCACGACCAACCGCACGTCTTGAATGCAACTCATAGAACAATGAACTGTCGAATCGAAACTATCCTAGCATCGGCTAGACATCGTTCAGGCGGGTGATAGTGGGGAAACGTAAACAGATTCGAGAGCGCGCAATTCCTCGCCTAACGTCACTGCCCGATTCAAAAAGTTGAAAAGGGCGCGCGAGGAATGCTCATGCAAAGTTGTATGCATTTGAAATCATTGGGCTGCAAAAACGTGTGAATGATAGACACTTGTATTATTCAGTTTATGAGTGTTAAAATACCAACACTTTTTGAGTGATTGTCTTAGAAAATCTGTCTCAAATGCCTCGATGCAGTGAGATTGCATTGATGCATCGCGCGCCTAGCGCGCCGACTTCACGCGTTCCGAAAAACACTCGTGATGCCTGTTGGGTCAACACGTGTCGCTAATTCCTAAAGTGAAGTTTGACGTCGACCAGTTTCTTTGTGTGCGTGGGCCAGAGCCTCAGAAGACTACTGACTTTTGGAAGGAAAACATCGTAAGTACCCTTACACCCTTACCGCTTCTTTACTTTTCCTATGAAGGAACTTTTACTTTCGGTTACGATTCTCCGGCTGCATCTAAGTACTTTTCTAAGTACAAGGCTTTGCCCCATTGTCTATCAACGCGAAGAAAGAAATGTCATTTCGCACAATGCGTCTCTCAGTGATACGGTAGAGAGTCTTACACAGTTGTTGAAGCAATCGAACTAACATTCGAAGAGCAAAAACCAAAAACCTCTGTTCCTCGACGGGTCTTTTCCGGGCTATCCTTCCCAAATTTCTCGGTCTCGATCTTTTTTACTGGCTGTAACGATTCACGCACATGGTAGCGCCTGCTTCTCGTTCGCGTCTCTTGTCTCGAGAATGGGGAAAGCATGAAGAGATTTGCGAAGGAAAGCCCGAAAATATATCCGTCGAAAGACGGATAGGAGGTTTTCGGTTTCTGTTCTATGACTGTTAGTACAATTGCTTCGACAAATGTGTAAGACTCTCCCCCGTATCACTGAGAGTCGCACGATGCGAAATGACATTTGTTTCTACGTGTTGATAGATAATTCAACACAGCATCGTACAAATGGCGCAAAACTAAGATCTTACATTCACGAAGGATCTCTGAAGATTTATTAGAAATCTACTTCGATGCAGCGACAGATTCGTAACCGAGAGCCAGAGCACCATCGGAAAAAATTGCTCATAATATATTTTAGAAAGGGAAACAATACTAAGTGTATGTCTTTCTTTCATTACAGATGGAAAATCGTCAACATTCTCGTTCACGTTCTCGCGAGGCCGTCGTAGGGAGGAGGGGGCCCCTTGGCGAGGAGTGGCCCGCGCTCGGCGAGCGGGATCGCCGTGGCGGCCGACGCCGCTCGCGGTCACGAGAAGAGAGGGTGCAAAGGCACGACAGAGTAGACCAGCGCCGGCGATCTCCGGCGGTGGTTGATCGGGAGAGGGTGGAGGAGCGTCCGCGAACCGCGGCGGGTGTTAGACGTGAGAGGGTGAGGGAGCGCCCGCGCTCACCAATAAGAGCACGTGAAGGACGTGTGGTGCCTTATGTGCGACCGGCGCCGCAGGAACCACCGGCACCCCGACAACCACCTGAACCGCAAGTGCCGAGAGGCACATACATGTCTGACGAGAGAGTACGTAAACATTTCTATCAATATATCCTTTTGTATTCATATTTCGAGTAACCAAATACATAATGTTGTTTTACTTTTCATATTGCAGATCAGACGACTTAAAAGGCGGTTCAGGTCTTTGAACCGGCAGGTGCGGCAGGGGGCCAACCCTGCCCAGCAGGAAGTATGGAGAGGACGAGGAGGTGGAGGAAGAGGAAGAGGAAGAGGAGGACGTGGAAGAGGAAGAGGAAGAGGAGGAAATGAGGGAGGGGGCGGAAACATTTTGCCGGTGGGGTCTAGCCCCACCTTGGGGGGAGTGGGGGGCAATATTTATAATATAACGCATCAATATTAGTATTAGTATTCGTATAATATAAGTTTGTGTGTGTGTGTGTGTGCGTGTGTTGTGCGTTTGTATAATGTAAGATTTTTTATAACTATATATTTAATATAAAATAGATAAAGGTATAAAATTAGTAACACTCCCCTTTCCTTTGCCCCCCCCCCCCCCCCCTGAAAATCCATAATAACTCTGACTCTGCTTTCTGACTCTCGGTTATATCCGTCTTGCGCCCGAATCCGGGACGTTTATACCTCTCTTTATAACTCTTGCAGCCCACTGTCCACAGCCATACACATACACACGTCGCAGCTACACCATGCAACCGCCAAAAGCATCCACCCATTGCTGCAGTCTCCATCCATGCATGACGTTTCGATCATTCTCCTTACATACACTGTCTTATCATTCTCTGGTCATTCGCTCACGCTTCCATCTCAAACTTTCAAACATTATGTTAGCAATATCATACAGTAAAAGCATATCTTCATTAGACTAGCCACTATAGTCACTACTACCAGAAGGATGTCTTGATTCCTGCAACTCTCTTTTAAATTCTTTGAATCTACATTTGTAGAACCTCAGTCATTGTGCAAATATGTAGTAATCCGTCCAAAAACATTAAAATGTAAAAAAATGCGCCAAGTAGCAGTTTGAATCCCCTACAAAATTGAGATATAACAAAAAAGATATAGATATCATTTAAGAAAGCCAAGCTTTCATTCAATGATACCTCGATTTAACTCGCATTATCAATTAACAATAAATTAACAATAAATTACCGATTAACAATACAAAAAATCTTGGCGTGTGCGCACTTCATTGCGAGGTAAAAAGGCAATGGAAAACTGATTTATCATTAGAACTACCGACGATTGTTATGCTGCTATAACGATCCACGTAAAAACGAGTCATTTCGACTCGTTCGGTAGTACTGGTGTTAAACCTATCACTGACTTTACTACAATGTGAGTAAATCCTAATAAATCTTTCATTTTGAATCATATATACTATATACAGCGACCTTGTTTTACCATTTTTTGCCTCCAATAAATGAATATTCTTCGATTTCATGAGCATTGTCCAGTGTCTCATTGTCATAACTGACAAGGACATCATTCTTTCCCAATATCGATAAGAAGGAGGTTCTCCGTTCATCGCGTATATGTTTCTTTAAACGTTTTTTAGTAACATTGCCGGAACAGGTGCCTCGAATGAAGTGCGCACACGCCAAGATTTTTTGTATTGTTAATCGGTAATTTATTGTTAATTTATTGTTAATTGATAATGCGAGTTAAATCGAGGTATCATTGAATGAAAGCTTGGCTTTCTTAAATGATATCTATATCTTTTTTGTTATATCTCAATTTTGTAGTGGATTCAAACTGCTACTTGGCGCATTTTTTTACATTTTAATGTTTTTGGACGGATTTCATGTCTTTTTGTTAGTTAATGCTTAACAATAAAGACAACAAAAATATTAATTATTTACCAATGGTTTGATAAAAAAATTTAAAAGTATCATTTTGTTAAAATGTCAAGCATCATTTATGTTAAAATGTGTACCATCTCCTATACGCATGTTTATATTATAATGTAATTTTAATGTTACAATATATTTATGACTTAAACATGCACATATGAATCCATGTTCTGGATCTCTCCAATGTGCGCTTATTACAGTGTCAATAATTAGATCCTAGAGTAATGCTCATTTATAGCCAGCCATTTGTGTTCAAAATGCCTTCAAAGTATGAAAATGCGGAAAAGACGCGCGACCTTTCGCTCGTGCGACTACCCTGCTCTTGTTAACGAAAGGTTAACTATTTATTTTTGCAATTCATAAAATAGCAAACAAAGAAATAGGCCAAGCTACGGCCAATGCCGACAAAAGTCTATTGCGAAAGAAGGAACAAAAGCAATATGTATAGATAGAGAATGACGCCAGGCCATGGAAATGGAGAAGTAAGTAAATAAACAAAATTGCTACCCAAAATATTGATTTTGCAATAAAATTGTCTACAGGCTTTATGTTTCTTTCCTCGAGGACAGCAAACAAACGATTCACCATCCCGATTGCAGGATGTTAAAGTTTAAGCATTTTCAATATTTGAAGCAATTTTTAAGGCAAATAGCTGGCTATAAACGGCTAGTATTCTAGGATCTAATTACTACCGCTGCCTCGCACATTTTGAGCTATATTAAGTCCAAATCGGAGAGTTCCAGGTTGTGAACTTTCCACGTTAGGAGCATGATAGCTATTTGTAATAATCAGCGCCTGTTTACTGAATTGGAACTCTTTAACTAAAGTAGTTGTCGAGCCCCATACTTGACAATTTCGAATTTTTAAATATTTTGCTGTACAGTACGTGTAAATTTCTTGACTGCTGTTTGATCTATATTTCTAAATTATCACTGAAACACATTTCTTACTGCATTATCAAAATCAAGCAAAGCATAATGCTGATGTACCAGTAATATTTAGAAATAACAAAGAAATAGTCAAAAAACTTAACGTAGCATATGTTACAAAATTATGAGCTCCGAAACTTCTTAAACTAAACAGTTAAAATTTGCTATGCCACTATTGATTACCTATAGCTAATATATCCCTAAATGACAATGATTGGGAAACAATACTTACTAAGTTTGAATTCTTTGCGTTAAGCGTTCCTTGAACTATGCACTTGCCAATTTCGATACTCCATATTTAGATTGTACATGAGGATGTACGAGAACATTATTGAAGTATTAAGATAAAACATGTTCAACTTACTGTAGCCACTAGTAATCGGCATTCGTTTACCTACTTATTCTTCTTTTGTGCTACGCAGTTGACAGTTTTGAAACTTCGCGGTATGTGCTATGGATAAGTTTCCCATTTTCCCACTGCTATTTCATCTATTCGCAAATTCTCACAAGAATATTATTACCATTTCTTAGTGCTCTTTTAGAGTCAGTCAAACATAATGCTCATTTACTAGCAATCAAAAGTAACAGTATAGAAACGTAATATAGCATACATTATAAGTTTCAGAATTATCAACCGCCTAAGCTAGCACATCCCAAAATTACACATTAATTTAGTGAAAGCTTCTGAACTACACGATTGATAATTTTCTCACTTCATACTTTATAACGTATACTGTGTAGTATTACAAGTTTATTGCGGTCTGAACTGGTACGAACCAGAACCACGTAATTAATAAGTGAAATACCTATAAGTTCCTAAGTAAATAATCATTATGAATCATTAGGATAGTAAAAAACACAGAATGTTGCCACACAACCAAAGTAGAAAAGTATACTCTGCATATAACTAACCAATCTGGCAGATAACCAACCAACAACATCAATCGCTCGATCGTCGACAAAGTGAGAAATTTTTATGTGAAAAAGCTATGGAAAATCTTTTTACTATTGTCACATGTATAGCTACAACCCTTTCGTTCGTACGTCGTATGCTATAGTACGCATACGTACATACTATACGTATAGTATGCGTACTTGGGACTGTCTCGGAACCTCGGGAGCTGGGAGCTCCTAGTTCAAGAATGTAAAAGCGATAAGCGAGCGCCGCAAAAAAAGGGATCGAAACAGTTGAACATATGCATGTTTCGAGAACTGACATATATACATAAATTTGTAGGCTGGAGCATGCGATAGACATCGCGAGCAGTTCCATCTCGCCCATCAAATTTCTGTAGCTGACTCGGCGAACGGCCGGATTGTCCCGACCGAGACTTGGAACTGCCACGATTCTCTCTACAGTTTGACTATAACAATTAATTTTGCAATGTTAAAATCTCTCGTTTGTTTCCTTAATCATACTCGTTTCCTAGTAACATGCATATGTAGAGTACGAATCTGAATTTTGCAACTTAAATTGTTTAAACAAATTGATAAACAAATTCTTGAAAATCACAGAGGCATGTTTTGAAGGCCGTGGGAAGCCATCCGCGGCGTCGGATGTCAATTTTAACAACATTTGTTATAAACAAATTATAAACTTTTAGAGAATGTTATACAATATATAGATATAACCCCAAGGATAGCTTTTCTGAAGCTTTTGGTTAGATTCATCAATAATTACCCTCGTGGTCGCCTGAAGAACAATTACAATTATATGGTTGGGAATAAGAATTCCCCTCTTTGCGGGGAAAAGATTTATCATGGAAACACTTCGACCTTATATAAAATGTGCAATAACCACCCATCGACCGTTCGGTCGTCGACTGATGTGCAGCGATCGGCTCCGCTAGCGGAAGGAATGTTAGGTGGACATTTGAGGAATTCTTAAAGAAAAACGCAAACCTGACTTCTTAAAATCCTATCTTTACTCGCCAGAAAATACGCATGAGAAATTCATATCTCCTCAACCACTGAACCGATTGTCTTGTTTGTTGGCTCGTTGGATTCAGAAAAATCAACGGACCTAGGTTTAATTCATAAGTTTCGCCTTTGAGCTATAACTGTTGCAAGAATCAAAGTGAAAGTTTGAGACGGGCCGAAAATCATGTTGGTTCGGGATAAGGAGCCTTAGCGGTCTCGCGCTACTACTACTACTTGGCGCGAGACTCTACCGAGTCTCCTGATATCTGTTGATCTGGCTGCATTCATGAAGAATATTACTGAGTTCATCAAACTTTAAGAAAATATACCAAAATTGTAGTCAGTATATTAGTCGTTTTATAAAGGGAGTGGAAATCTTTATTAAAGTAGCTACTTTACAGTTATCCTATGTAGTGACACATTGTGACAATGAAAGAATATTTGCGTTTCAGTAGTGCCCTTGTAATTTCATTGAATCTAGATTTGTAAAATCCAAACTATAGAGTGCCTGTGCACCAATTACAGCTCAACTAGTTACATGCGGAGAAAGAGTACGCCTAAGTTCCCCAGACTGTATAAAATTACGTACACCAAAATTTCAAAATGAGCTATCCATTGTCCCCTTATACAGTCAATGAAAAGCATAACTTTGGACAATCTGTAGTATAATTGAAGTTGTTAATGTACATTTATGAAGAAAATGATAACAATAGCATAAAAACTGAAATAGCCAGCAACTGCATTTGACAACTGCTCTGAAAATGTGTAGTGTCAGACCCTACATTAAAACATTAATATCATTGGAAAATAACACAATTTCATAACATCACAATAACGATAACGATCAGGATCATAGTACAATTTATTATATATTAGCAAAAATAAACGTCCTTCTAAAAGCATATTTGAGAAAAGTATCTCTGCTGTATCGCGTATATGCATAACCCTACAACTTGCTGTCAAACAGCTTGCGATTCGTAGCGTTCGAGGTAGATAGCCGTCTCAATGAGGCGCCACCTCGTTGGCGGTGGCCGACCTAAAGTACTCAGCTATACCGCTCTGCATATCAACAATATGGCTACATTGCGGCGAAAATCATGCTTCCGCATTCCCGCTCCTGTGGGCTTATATGACATGATTTTTGGTCGGGAAAGGTCCCAATCGAAAGATGAAGGATCAGTACAGACCGGATGATACCTGATTTTGCACGATTTCGACGCTTTTATAGTGATATGAATGGGCGAAAAGTTGTTATCACTACGCTGAGTTTACAACTTTTAGCACATTATTATGACTAAAAAGCGTCGAAATCGTGCAAAATCAGGTATCATCCGGTCTGTACTGATCCTTTATCTTTCGATTGGGACCTTTCCCGACCCAAAATCATGTCATATAAGCCCACAGGAGCGGGAATGCGGAAGCATGATTTGGGCCATTTGTGCCGATAAAACAGTGCGTCTACTATACCGCGAATGACCGGAGTCTAGCCCCTTAAAAGGAGGGCTTGGAGAATTTTTAGTAGACAGAGGAGCATCCGTAAATTTGATAACGTTTGAAGCTTTGAATTTACAAGAAGTAAGAATGCATAAAGAAGAAATTGAAGTAACCGGAGTTGCATCTATTCCAATTCTCACAACGGGAACCGTAACTCTTCATATCAATGAGACACCTTGTCTATTCTATGTGATAAAGAATCTTCAATTGCCAGCCAGTGGTGTACTCGGTAGCGCTTATCTATTACAAGAAGAGGCTGAATTTTCGTATTTCCATAGAACCCTCGTAATTAGAGATAGACCGACAAAACCCATAGGGTTCATAAATTACTGAAGCCCAGAAGAAGAAAAAAATCAATCGATGAAAAAGCAACATTTGATACCGGCACGAAACAGTCAGTGTATTACAGTTCGGTTAGCGAATACAACTCTCCGCGAAGGTTATTTACCGCGAATCAAAATTCAAGACGATGTTTATATCGGAGAAGCAACAGTTTACAATGATAATGGCACTTGTCACGTAATGGCAACTAACAGAAGTGACCAAGATGTTCAATTTGTATTACCACCTCAAGAAATTTATCCATACGATATTATTAGTTGATCCGAAGAAGATTATTACATGAAGAATTCTGGACATAAATTTATATCACCTCAAGAACGAATCAAGGAAATTAAAAAGACCCTGGATATGGACCACATGAATAGTGAAGAAAGGCAACATGTGCTACAACTCGTGCAAGAATACTCGGACAGGTTCTTTCTACCTGGAGATAATTTGGGAAAGGCACCCAACTTTCAACACTCCATTCACACTACGGACAATATACCCATAAATACCCGGCAGTACAGGTATCCGCCAGTGCATCAAAAAGAGATCGACGATCAGGTAAAGGCTTTGCTTAAAGAAGGAATAATTAAACCTTCCAGTTCTCCCTACAATTCACCTTTATGGATAGTACCAAAGAAACCAGATGCCCAAGGCAACAAGCGTTGGCGTATGGTTATAGATTTCAGAGCTCTTAATAACAAAACAGTTAGCGATAAATTCCTGTTACCACAAATAACCGAAATTTTAGATAGATTAGGAGGAGCTAAATATTTTTCAGTGTTTGACTTAGCTAATGGTTTTCACCAAATAGAAATGAATCCGCAAGATTGTTCAAAAACCGCATTTACTACTCCCACTGGTCATTATGAATTTGCTCGCATGCCTTTTGGTTTGAAAAATGCACCACCTACTTTCCAACGTCTCATGAATCAAGTTTTAACCGGATTACAAGGAACTGAATTGTTTGTATACCTTGATGATATTGTTGTTTATTCTTCATCTTTAAGAGAACATGAAATTAAAATTCGAAAGCTAATGAATAGATTGCGTGAAATGGATTAACTTTACAAACTAGTAAATGTCAATTTCTCCGTAAGGAAGTCGGTTATTTAAGACACATTATTTCTGAACAAGGTGTTCGACCAGATCCGAAAAAGTTAGAATCTGTTGAAAAATTCCCAGTACCAACTAATCAAAAATGTATTCGTCAATTTCTTGGATTAGCAGGTTATTACCGACGTTTTATTGAAAATTTTACCACAAAAGCTAAACCATTAGTAGGTTTATTAGGAAAAGGAATTAGATTTGTTTGGAATGAAGAACAACAACAGAGTTTTGATCAATTGCGCAAAGAGCTTTGTCAAGAACCAATTTTACAATATCCGGATTTTTCAAAACCTTTTATTATTACTACCGATGCGTCCGACTTTGCAGTAGGAGCGATTTTAAGTCAAGGTGAAATAGGACAGGATTTACCAATTGCATACGCCTCACGAACTTTAAATAAAGCAGAACGAAATTACTCCACAACCGAAAAAGAATGTCTCGCTATGGTATATGCAGTATAACATTTTCGACCTTATGTTTATGGCACTAAGTTCACATTTATTACTAATCATCGACCGTTAGTTTGGTTACACTCAGTTAAAGATCCTACTTCTCGATTAATGAAATGGAAATTACGATTATTGGAATTTGAATACAACATTGTTTATAAAGCAGGAAAGATTAATAAGAATGCAGATGCTCTTTCACGAAATCCAATCAACTGTTTACCTTTAATACCTAAAGAATCGAATGATCCAGATTTTAAACACTATTTATCTAAAGCTCCAACAAACCCTGAGAGTATTGGTAGTCGTATCAAACAATTAACACGTGATCGGCAAAAGAGACCTTTGGTTCGACACTCTGAAAGTGAATCAGATGACAGCAATTCAGAAAATGAGCAACCTCGTAGAGATCCTTTTAAACCGAGTTTTATACGTAGCATGGAGAACTTTCTCCCAGACACACGTTCTACAAACCCTACACCACCATCTGGAAACAATACTTTGACTGGCGATTTAATGTCCTTTAATGAGTCCTTGAGTAACTCGACCCTAGCTCCCACTGAGAGGCTAGAAGATTCGGAGATTTACAATCAGTCCATTAGTACCATTCGACAGAAATCTTTACCCCTAGATAATATAGAAATAGACCAAACCCTTCCTTTACCTGAACCTTTGGTACCTACCCAATCTGTTCCACATAATTTAAACTCTCAAACAGTACCAATTCGAATTTCAAATACCCTTATTGACCTCCCAGAGTACCCAATGTCAAGTGATAAAGATAGTGACAGTGACGACAAAAATACAACAAATAGTTTTCATATAGCTTTCTCTACAAGCCCGCTTTTGTCTCGGAAGGCCCATTGCATTCATTTTATCTCAGTGGACTACAATTCAAATACTCCAATTACGCAATCTTTAGAAGAAATGGAATATGTAGATAAAGAATGGATTAAAAGTCAACATCCAAAGAAAGGTCAAGTTTTTATATCTACACATAGTAACAGAAAGATCTTTAGTATATTTGGCACTAAATATTTTTATGAACAATTAACCAAGCAAGATATTATCTCTGGTTTAGAAGAATTGAAAATAGCATTACAATAGTCAAAAGTTTATTCTTTAAGAATGTCCTCAGTTGGAGATGGACATGATCATTTCACTCATGCAGAATTTGGAGAATTAGTTAAACAAGTTTTCAAAAATTCAAATATTCATATTACTATTTGTACATCAAGTATTACAGTTCCTTTACTAGAAAATAGACAATTAATAATTCAAGAAGCTCATAGTAGTTTGATAGGAGGACACAAAGGTGTCACTAAAACTTATAATCGTTTGCAACCTTATTATTTCTGGCCTGAAATGAAAACTGATATACAAAATTTCATCCGTAAATGCACTAGTTGTCAAGAACAAACCGAGGATACTTATCCCGAAGTGTAGCAGCTTTCGTCTGCTATAAACCTTTCACCACGATTTATGAAAAAGTTACGGCACCAAGGATTTATTTCTGAATGTTGTATTTTTTCCTTGATTTTTCTAAATCCAATGAGCCGAAACCAAGCGAATTGGACCAGTCGTTCAGGAGATATGAATTTCACGTGCTTATTCTTCTCGTGAAAAAGGCAAGGCAAATTAAGATTCAGGGGAACATGTTCCTAAAAATGTGACTTTCACTTTTCTCATACGAGATGGCAGCAAGCGGAAATGCTGCGGGCTGCAGAGACAATATGGCTGTGTCCTGTTTACGTTACCGACACATTGGTTAAGTCAGTTGTGCCATGGTTGGTTATGTGTCATAATGGTTATGTGACACAGTCCGATTTTATTATTTTATTTTATTCCAGATTCCATGCTTTTATTTAGTTAATGAAAGAGTATAGTGTCCTTGTCCCTGTCCATGTGATCTTGTCATTATTAAGAATTATGAAATGTCAAATGTGTTTGGCGAACGAGTGCTGATTACCAATAGTTAAAACAATATATTTTTAAAAAAAATGTGACCGACTTCGAAAACTGACAGAGTTCCAGAGAGCTGAAAAGTAAAAAACAAGCAACACAAAAAATGCAAGTAAAAAATAACTTCCTGTTGTCAGGGATACAGAAATTTGCATTAAGCATAAATATTCTGCAACTTTTCGGAGGCGGCGCAAATATAAGTAAAATATTACTGGCAAATACTGGTATGTCTTACCCGCGCTTATCCGTATTTTCTTTCTTACCCGTGCTTTCTCACTCTTGCTTTCGTACTCTTCCTCCCGCCTCTAAATCTCTCTCTCTTTCGATCTATCTCTATCCCTATATATCTACCTGTCCAACCACAGGATGAGTTTAATGTTTGACGAATGCATCTCTACCAGACAACTTCTCCTACTAATGGGGACGATAACATGTATATACACCACGGACCCCGAATTCGGTGTGGGACAGTTAAAGCAACCACCAACCAGGAATATATTTCAAAGACCTGAGGCACCTCCAAATATACCGCGACACCTGGAAACTAGCAATCCACGTGGATACGGAACCAATACTCAAACAAGAACAGTCTATCAAAAATATCTTACACGAAATAATACACCTGTGTAGGCAACCCCCCACACCAAACTTAAACGAATTCTGTAAACAGTTCACAACCAGTATCCAAACAAAACTAGATAGAACCTTAAATACAATTACTTATGTAAAACAACTCACGGGCAACCGCGAGAAACATACGCGCGGACTCATAGACGGAATCGGATACGTAGAAAAATTCCTCTTCGGCTTAATGGACGCCGATGATCAGAAAACCATAAACGACGAAATACATGCGCTACAAAAAATGGGAGAAACATCGCGCACCTCAGTCATCAACCAACTGCAAATCGTCAAGGCCAACTCACAACTTTTAAACGAAACAATTCACAACGTAGAATTTAATGAAGCCAACCTAATGAATGCAACAAGACACTTGCAGTACATTATCCAAGAACACGAAAACATCTTTAAGGGGCTAGACTCCGGTCATTCGCGGTGTAGTAGACGCGCTGTTTTATCGGCACAAATGGCCCAAATCATGCTTCCGCTTTCCCGCTCCTGTGGGCTTCTATGAAATGATTTTGGGTTGGGAAAGGTCCCAATCAAAAGATGAAGGACTAGTACAGACCGGATGATACCTAATTTTGTACGATTTCGACGCTTTTTAGTCATAATAATGTGTTAAAAGTTATAAACTCAGCGTAGTTTTGACAACTTTTAGCCCATTAATATCACTATAAAAGCATCGAAATCGTGTAAAATCAGGTATCATCCGGTCTGTAATGATCATTTTTATCTTTCGATTGGGACCGTTCCCAACCCAATATCATTTCTTATAAGCCCACAGGAGCGGGAATGCGGAAGCATGATTTTCGCCGCATTGTAGCCATGTTGTTAATATGCAGAGCGGTATAGCTGGGTACTTTAGGTGGACCATTGGGTCCGAGGTGGCGCCTAATTGAGAGGGCTACTCTCCACTGTTTGACAGCTTTGAGAGCAAGTTCTGGGGTTAGGCATACATGCAATGCAAATATATACTTCACAACAATATGATTTTACAACAATAGTACTTATGTTTTTTAACTGTGGGATTTATCAGATTGTAGTAAATAGTTCCTTAGTTCCTTAGTAAATAGTAATGACTTGTTTTGAATCATTACAAGTGCAACAATATTGCAATGTCTTTACCAAATGCAGTGTCTTGTTATTTAAATATTCTTATGCCGTTGTAATAATTTGGGCCTTTCCTATTATGAATGAGAGCCTACATAACTGTATTGTTTTGGATACTGTAAAATGATGATGAACAGAGTTGATCTTCCAGTTTTAGATGTTTCCAAAAAGTTAGACGCAACAACCAAACACTTGGTGAATACAGTTGTTTGAGTTTGAATCAATAGACATTTATTCAATAATGTGAGGCTTTTGAATCTTAATAACCAAAAGGAAGTTACAGGTCTGCAAACATATCTTTGAACTGAAGCATTTAGGTCTGCGTAACAGTTCTTTGCAAATGATTTTTGTGAATAGGATTGTCTAATCGAGATCTGCTATTTCATAGTTACTTTTATCGTTATACTATAAACTGGAATGAAATGGAGTTGTGCATACTTTTTGCCAAAATACTCTTCATTGTATTGAATGCTTCACTGTCAAAAATATGTTAATGGGGGTAATATATCAATCAACCATTCTTGGTTTTGCTATATCTGATACTAGAATCAGAGGACTGTTACGTAAAACTAATATTTCAATACAAAGATATGTGTGAGCACTGGTCATACGGGTGAGCCTTTACAGTTTTTAAGGTTTATATAGGCCTCTATTTGAAAATGACCGTTGGCATTGGATGAGGAATCTGGTGGTCTGGGATAGTCAAGTAGGCGTGTATTTATGAGTAACAAAATACAGCTTTATTTAAAATACCTATTGATGAGCGCAAATGAAGCTTGATGAGGTGAGACGTGCACTGGTAATGAGCTGAGCGAGATGAGCAACACAAGAACTATCGATTAACTTAAACTTAACTAATAATAATGAGCACCTATTCACTAAACTATACGTGAACTTAAATGAGCCACTGCAGTGGATATTATGCTACATGAGCCCAAGGAGTTGAATTTGATCCAGAATGAGAATCGCACGTGCGAGCACAATAAGAGCAAAACCAATAATGGCGATCGACTAGAATAGCAGGGGCGTCAAGGAAAACTCCTGACGCCCCCAGGGATGAGTTTATAATGCGTAGAGCCCTGGTTAAAACTATGAGCGTCATTGGTTCTATGAGCTCCGAGCCCTCTGTCGCTGCAGCAGGCAGATATCGATCTATGGGTATAGATGATCGAGACTGGCAAGTACGCTGCCAGCCAATGAGCTCACGTAATTACTGAACAGCCTCAAATTATTGTATAAGTATGTATTGATTCAAGTTGAAGTGGCATAATATTTTCTTTCTGAATTTTTAAAAATGCAATCTTGTATTTGTTTTTGCAAAATAGAAATATTTCCCATAGCTGAAATACATACATACACCCTAATATTCCTAGTACAGACGTATAATAACATTCCTCCTCAACAGAATTACTATGCGTTTCCAGCGCATAGATGTATATTATTTGTCCTGCATATCTATAGAAACTAACATAACACATCTCACACTGGGAATCGAATTCATGACTTACTGTTCGAATCGCTTTTCCATGCTGAGGCACTACTTCAACTATTCTCAGTACGTGTTTTCTTTCCGAAAAAAGACTGCAAACACCATTTATTAGAAAAACAGGAACGGCTACGGCTAGTAGGCTGCAGTTTCGATCTCTACACGTAGAGTAATATTTCATACAAAAAGGTATTGATTTTATAGAAAAGTATATACGCGTATACATATAATCATTCGAATCGTTCAACGTCATACGAATCATTCAAATCATAATCTACAAGATTTTGTCTGATCTAATCGTTTACCATCAATCTCATATGTTCATGCCATACTAAAAACAGTTTAAATGGTAATAATGCCACGTTTTGGACACAATTGTATAATATGAAACAAGATAGTTGCGGCGTTTCATAAATATTTGGTTGTCCAAAATGTAATTATAGACATAGAGCAGAATCGCAATTCGCGTCTCTTTTTATATTTCCTGGTTTTCCTTTTCTTTATGTTTCTATAAAATCGACATTCAATGAATTCTATGTATCGCTATACTTTTGGCAATAGCATATACGTAACAAGCGTATAATGTGTGACAGTCTATTACAGTCGAAAGAAAACAGAGACACACCGATCCCCATATATAGTATAATATGCTATAGTATAGCATAGGTACGTACTATACGTATAGTATGCATACTTGGGACTCGGCTCGGACTCGGTCTCGGAACCTCGGGAGCTGGGAGCTCCCCAGTTCAAGATCGTAAAAGCAATAAGCGAGTGCGGCAAAAAAGGGGATCGAAGCAGATGAACATATGCATGTGTGAAAGCCGACACACAAACATTTGTCGGCTGGATCATGCAATAGACATCGCGAGCAGCTCCATCTCACCCGTCAAATTCTGTAGGTAACACAGCGAGCGGCCAACTCGCTAAAAGTCACGTGGGTACCCTAGCCCCTTAAATTCTGAGAATCAACAGATGAACACCTCATACTAATAAACGACGCCGTAGAAAGTCTCCAACAGCAGCTAACGACCTACTAGACTTCGCGGTGAACGCAAAAAAGGGTATACTACACCCTAGAATAATACAGCCCTAGCATGGATCATGTATGAAATCATTTAAGGAATTTGTAACAAGCAAATATATAACAAACTATGACACCGTTTCAAAACAGTATGCATAAGTACACGTGATCTTAGCTCTTAGTGGAGTCAATATCTTGAAAAAAATATTTTTAAAAAAAATGTGACCGACTTCGAAAACTGACAGAGCTCCAGAGAGCTGAAAAGTAAAAAAACAAGGAACACAAAAAATGCCCTGAAAAGTAAAAAATAACTTCTTGTTGTCATGGATACAGAAATTTGTATTTAGCTTAAATATTCTGCATCTTTTCGGAGGCGGCGCAAATATAAGTAAAATGTTACTGGCAATCGTGTGTCTTACCCGCGCTTATCCGCATTTTCTTTCTTAGAAAATCTATCTTTCGTGCTTACTCACTCTTGCTTTCGTACTCTTCCTCCCGCCTCTCAATCTCTCTCTCTCTTTCGATGTATCTCTATCCCTATATACCTGTTCAACCACAGGATGACTTTAATGATTGACGAAAACAAAATGGTACACAGGAGAGTAACGATAGTTCTATTGCCTGCAGTCTGTTATATGTTATCAGAAAAAGAATGAAATATTCTCGAGTCTCGCTCGAAAGCAAGGCTCGAGAATAAATGAACTAAAAGAAAATTATTATTTGTTTTCTAATCCACTAGACTTTAATTGGATTACTAAATTTCCATAGGGGAAACTGAATTTCCCAACTTTTAGACTATTCGTTCCACGATAATTTTCCCGACACTTCGGCTCAGGAGATCGAAGCCTACGATTCCTTAGCAAATCCGGAATGAGCGCCAGGCATAAGAGATGCCACTCAAATAGATTCTTTAGGCATCGAACAGCCACACAAAACTCTCAACAAAAGGGCACCGAACGGCCACTCAAAACAGAGAATCTCCCGAGGCGGCTTGCAAGATTGCTGTGGCTAGATCAGACAACAAGGAGAGCACGTGGGTTCGACACGAGTGAACAAGCCAGGATTGAGCTAATTAATGTTTTATTCCGACAATGAAGCAGAGAGAATGGTCTTCGCTCGAGGTGTTCATCAGCAACCTGGGGCGAAGCACGTGGTTGCAAGTTGGACAGGTCGAAAGTTACATTGAGATGATCGATAGCTCGACGCAGTTGACCAGCGCTAATAATTTAACAGAATCCGCAAAATCTGAACTCTAGGAATGACTCTTGGCTAACGCTATCAGCCTGCAGGAAGATCTCAGTCTACAATATATCTCATTCAGAAAAGCAAAGGATCAAACACCAAAAGAGAGATCAAGTCGCGAAAGCAAGAACAGAAACTTACAGTCGATAGATCGAAAGCCAGAAGGGCTGAGAGACAACGAAGCGGCTAGCGGGGATCCACCAAAGAAGGTGGTCCCTTACAAAAGCTAGCTCGGGAGGCGGTTCGCTTACCGCTAGTTAATAAATCGTCGGCGGCGGATTAATTAGGAAAAGGGTCTTCCTTCCTTCCTTCCTTCCTCTAATACTTTGGATCTCCTTAGTCTTTGCCTTGGTTCGTCAGTCGCTCGCTAGCTGGTCGCCCCCAAATTCGCACGTCCGCTCGTTTAAGTCGTCAGCACAAGAGTGCCGAATTCTACGCGCTTTGTCCTAACGTTCGCCTAGCCGTCTTTGTCCCCGAAATCGATCGCTTATTGGTCGCCGGGTCCTACCGCACGCTCAGGGACTCGCAGTGCCCTCGGACGAACGACGCCAGGGCCGTATGCCCAACAAGGCGCCAACCCCGCTTTGAAGAGACGGCAAGGGAGGTCGTCCTCTTCGGAAGCTGGGTGCCTCGGGTCGCCTGCCTCACCACCCGGTGATCTCCCTCGATGACCTCTTCGCTGGAGACCCCTTCGGAGGCTGCCGACCCCTTAATGTCCGTCCTGTTCGAGCCGAGTCCTCTGGGCTGGCAGATTTGGTGACTTCGGGTTCGCAGAGTGGATGGTCGTCCCTGCTGGCTGCTTCCTTATAGGCTCGGACGATAGTATAGGCGTTAATTTTGAATTCCTTGATCTCGCTCGAACAGTATTGGAGACGCTATTTGTCGCTGCTACAGCGGCGCTAAATTTGAGTGAGGGGACGCATTGTGACAGGCGCCATGCGTAACGTCACAATGTATATGCGTATTTGCTAGATTAACCTACACCTATGGGAGTCGGAATTGTTCGGAATTGTCGAATACCAGACCAGTTAATGTTAACAATATTAACATATTCGATAGGGTATACTTCGCCCCTTCAATTTGTAGATATATATGTATTGTGACGTTACGCATGGCGCCTGTCACAAAGCGTCTCCTCACTCAAATTTAGCGCCGCTGTAGCAGCGGCAAATAGCGTCTCCAATACTGTTCGAGCGAGATCAAGAAATCATGTATTAACGTCTATACTATCGTCCGAGCCTATAAGGAAGCAGCAAGCAGGGACGACCATCCACCCTGCGAACCCGAAGTCACCAAATCTGCCAGCCCAGAGGAATCGGCTCGACCAGGACGGACATTAAGGGGTCAGCAGCCTCCGAAGGGGTCTCCAACGAAGAGGTCATCGAGGGAGATCACCTGGTGGTGAGGCAGGCGACCCCGAGGCACCCAGCTCGGAAGAGGACGACCTCCCTTGCCGTCTCTTCCAAGCGGGGTTGGCGCCCTGTTGGGCACACGGCCCTGGCGTCGTTCGTCCGAGGGCACTGCGAGTCCCTGAGCGCGCGGTAGGACCCGGCGACCAATAAGCGATCGATTTCGGGGACAAAGACGGCTAGGCGAACGTTAGGGCAAAGCGCGTAGAATTCGGCACTCTTGTGCTGACGATTAACGCGAGCGGACGTGCGATCCCACAATCCCCGAGCGACATACTGGCGGACAAAGGGGGAGACTAGCGGACTAAAGCGTACTTTAAGGAAGGAAGGAAGGAAGAAAGACGACCGATCCCACTCATTCGCGCCATTGCCGATTTGTAAAACTAGCGGTAAGCGAACATCCTTCCAAGCTAGCCTTTGTAAGGGACCACTCTCTTCGGTGGATCTCAGCTAGCCGCTTCGTTGTCTCTCAGCCCTTCTGGCTTTCGATCTATCGACTGTAAGCTTCCGTTCTCACTTTCGCGACTTGATCTCTCTTTTGGTGTCTGATCCTTTGCTTTTCCGAATGAGATATTGTGTAGACTGAGATCTTCCTGCAGGCTAATAGCGTCAGCCAAGAGTCACTTCATAGAGTTCAGATTTTGCGGATTCTGTTAAATCATTAGCGCTGGTCAACTGCGTCGAGCTATCGATCATCTCCCTGTAACTTTCGACTTGTCCAACTTGCAACCACGTGCTTCGCCCGAGGTTGCTGATGAACACCTCGAGCGGAGACCATTCTTTCTGCTTCATTGTCGAAATAAAACATCAACTAGCTCAATCCTGGCTTGTTCACTCGTGTCGAACCCACGTGCTCTCCTTATTGTCTGATCTAGCCGAAGCAATCTTGTCAGCCGCCTCGGGAGATTCTCTGTTGCCGTTCCTTAGCGCCTTAGTTGTCGAGTGGCTGTTCGAGGCCGATTGTGTTAGAGTTTTGAGTGGCTGTCTGAAGCCTATTTTGTCGAAGTTTTGTGTGGCTGTTTGAAGCCTAAAGAATCTTTTTGAGTGGCATCTCTGATACCTGGCGCCCATTCCGGATTTGCTAAGGAATCGTAGGCTTCGAATCCCCCGAGCCGAAGTATCGGGAAAATTATCGTGAGAGGAAAATTATAAGAGTTGGGAAATTCAGTTCTCCCCTTTAGATTCAGAGTCCTCCTACACTAACGAAAGAGTTCGATACATTATTCTCGAGCCTTGCTTTCGAGCGAGACTCGAGAATATTTCTTTATTTTCCTGATAGTATATAGAGACCACGAGTATTTCCAGATTTGAGTGTGAGGATTTCGTGACTTTTGTAATATTTTACTTATATTTGCGCCGCCTCCGAAAAGTTGCAGAATATTTAGTAAGAAGTTATTTTTTACTTTTCAGGGCATTTTTTGTGTTGCTTGTTTCTTACTTTTCAGCTCTCTGGAACTCTGTCAGTTTTCGAAGTCGGTCACATTTTTTTAAAAAATATATATTTTTTTATTTAATGCTTTTTAGTATAGGAAATCAATAAATTGGTGGTTCGTGGTCGATTTTATTTTGAATTTCATCTTTCCACTGGTGTAACAGTTATGGACGGAGAAATGTAACCGAATTTGTTGAAGAAAGAAAAGCTTGTACATTCCGAAATTTATGCAAGAGGTTGTACCGCGAACCAGCGAGTTACTTGGTACCTCTTGTCAGTTCTTTGGTTATACCTTATTCAATAAACGCTAAGTTTTTGGGTTTAATCCCGGTGGATTCCAGTCCTTTAACGCAACGAGCCTGACTTCCTCCGATCCCGCTACCTGCTCTGCGCCGTCACCACGCAGGGCACAACATTAAGTGGTGGCAGCGGTGGGATCTGCACCGTCGAAGTCAAATCGTGAGCCTGCCGAAAAGTGTAACGTGGCGTGATTACCAGTGTTACCCCAATTCGACCTAGAAGTCAATCTCTGCTGAGGTATAGACCGGGAGGACCACCCAAACCGGAGACGCGAACGAGCTCTTAGGAGATACTCGCACTCCACCAGACCACCGCTCTCGTGTCCGAGACGGCCAGACGGCCTAGCTGACGAGAAAGGTATAACCAAACCTGACCGGACGTCGCCGACGTGCCA
Organism: Ectemnius cavifrons; assembly: GCA_964023945.1. Lineage (NCBI taxonomy): Eukaryota > Metazoa > Arthropoda > Insecta > Hymenoptera > Crabronidae > Ectemnius > Ectemnius cavifrons. The sequence continues at coordinate 6,802,172 of OZ030376.1, read as the reverse complement.
TTGCTGATCCGAGGACCTGTGGCTGAGCGGAGACGACCACCGAGGCACCGAGAAGGAACGCACCATCCACCTACGGACCGAAGACACCTGGTCCCCTGTACGAGCGATAAGGAGCTCCAGAACCCGATACGCCGACAACACGTTGTACAACAAAGGCGGTAAGGAGATATCGCCACTTCGCCGACTCCAGGTACGTCAACCAACACCCCACGTCTACCAGCGGACATCAACCAGCAGCATGCGCCTGCCAGTCATCCTGTGAGTAAACAGAAAACTCGAATCGCCGTAGCGATACCCGAAAGAAATATATTGTAAACCAGAATCTTCACACGGCCCTTGCATGCCTACGGAAGACGCACTTGCTCTCAGATACCTTCTTCCCAACCGAAGGTCATTCTGTAGATCACTAGAGTGTTTCTTTGATAAGAAGCTCATATTTAGTCCAGTAGATCTTACAAAAGTAAACGCGCGTCCTTCCCTAGACAACTCCGGCCATCAACGACGCCGCGTGCGAGCACCCAAGCTAGACACTAGCACCGACACGTATCGCGCCGCCAGTTCGAGCGCCCATACGACACCCGAGAGTGTCGTCGTACTGTCGCAGCGCCGGTATCCTGTTAAAAGATACGACTTCAGTCTTGTAGGAGACGAACCCGCTATGTCGTACTCAAGTCCTAGCGACTCCAATAACCAGTCGATCCGAGGAGTCGTAACCGCGCTCGGGCTAATCGGAACTTTCGATGGAGAGAGAGACTCCGACTTGCTCGGTTTCTTAGCGATGTCGATTGCGCCTTGGAATGCGCACCCGAAAACAAGCGAGCGCGACTCCTGTGACTCATCTTAAAAAATAAAATAAAAGGCAGAGCCTTGCGAGAGTTGCAACACAAAACAATAGGTAACTTCGCGGAATTAACCCGCCTACTCAAAACGCGATTCGCCGTAAAACGATTCTCCGACACCGTACAGACCGACTTTAGTAGTTGTAGACAGAGAGAGAGAGGGGGAGATAGCGTCCAGCATTTCGGATGTAGGATGGAAAGACTACTAGTCGAAATAAAAGAACTGTCCATCGAAGACACCCTCGACGCGTCACACAGTGCAGCCATCGAGGATCTTCTAGAAAAACAAGCCTTATGCTACTTTACCCGAGGATTGAAAGATCACCTCAGGCTAATAATCAGAACGCGTACTTTTGATAACCTGCAATCGGCAATAGCAGCCGCCATCGAGGAAGAACGGGTTCTAGGACTAGGGCCCCCTCGCCCTAACAACCCTTTGCGTTACCGCGAGAATACCCGCGATAGACAAACACACGACGCATCAAAGTGCGAAAGATGCCACAAGATAGGCCACATCGCCAATAATTGCTACACTCGCCTAAGCTCGTCCCGTCCTTTTCCTGACCAAACCTCACACCGCCCTCATAACCCTCGAGTTTACCCCACTAACCGGGCAGTCCAACACGTAACCATAACATGCGGATACTGCAAAAAGCGCGGGCACACCTTCAAGGAATGCCGCGCACGCCAGCGAGCAAACGAAAGAAATCAGACGGAGCGACCCCCGCGCGCACACAATGACTCACGAGAATATTACCGACAGCATGATACACGAGACGCGTCACGTGTCGCGCCTCGCTGTCCCGGCTCGGAAGGAAGGCCGGACGATGACATGAGAATCAGTTCATATCAGGTTAAGACGATAGCAGTTGAGCCCAAGTCACTACGTAACCTAGTAGATATCGAAGCACCGGAATTGCTTGACGGAAAGGCCCTCATGCTCATAGACACCGGAGCCGAAATTACTTTGCTGAAAGTCGGACGAGTTCTCGGCGATGTTCCCGCCGTGAAAGAAGTCGTAACCTTGCACGGCCTCGGACCAAGCGTCACCAAGACCTTGTGCAGCGGATACCTCACCATCCGAATAGGAAACAAACAAATCAGACACCTCTGCCGACTAGTACATGACGACCTACTCGGAGAACCACACGGACTCCTAGGCCTCGATTTTATCTCACAATACGGCACCGAGATCCGACCCGGTCAATTTCTCAACATCCTTGGGACACGTCTCCCGATCATTAGCGGGGACCACGTAACTTTCAAAGCGCGAACAAAAACAGTAATCCTAGCACACACTGCTGATCCTAGCAAATGCCTTATCAGTGTAATGAACACAAATCTCGAAGAGTCTAAAATTAGAACACCAGTTGTAGAGTTAAACCCTGTCGACCCGTGCGAGAACACTGACCTCCCTCGCGACACCGTAGTCAGCAGAATCGCTTACTCCGTACAAACCGTCAGTGGCACAGACAGAATGCAAACGCTGCGCAAAGAAATAGCGTTCGACAACCTACACGCCGAGGAAAAAAGACGTCTAACCGACCTATGCGAACGATACAACGACATATTCTACCTGGAAGGCGATCAATTACGATACACTAACAGGACTGAACACGCCGTACCTCTGATAGATAATACCATCCCTATTAACACTAGTCCGTACAGACATCCACAAACTCAAAAAACTGAAGAAGATAGGCAAGTTAAAGAAATGGCTAAGTAAGGAATAGTTAGCCCCAGTTCCAGCCCGTGGAACTCGCCCGTACTCGTCGTCCCCAAAAAACCCGACGCCACAGGCCAACCCAAATTTAAAGTCGTCGTCGATTTGCGAAAACTAAACAGCGTCACCGCCGGAGATTCATATCCCCTACCAAATATTACGGACATCTTGGACCAATTAGGAGGAGCCAAATATTTTTCCACACTAGATTTAGTGTCAGGTTTCCACCAAATTCCCATGAAGACAGAGGACCGTGAAAAAACCGCATTCTCAACTCCATACGAACACTACAAGTATAATAGAATGCCCTTTGGACTGAAAAATGCCCCTGCACCCTTTCAAAGACTTATGAATTCAGTGCTAGCAGGACTACAAGGAATCAAATGCTTCGTTTACCTAGATGACATAGTAGCCTATGGATGTTCACTGCAAGAACACCAAGAACGTCTCGAATTTGTTTTCAAACGACTTCGCGAAAACGAATTAAAACTACAGCCCTCTAAATGTCACTTCCTACGTAAAGAGACCATATACCTAGGACACATTATTAGCAAGGACGGAATAAAACCGGACCCCTCGAAACTAGAAGCCGTAAAGAACTTTCCTACACCTCAAAAATCTAAAGATATACAGTCCTTCCTAGGATTAGCTGGATATTACAGGAGATTTATCAACAACTCTTCGGGAATAGCTAAACCCCTCACACAACTCCTAAAGAAGAACCGACCATTTACTTGGACATCACTTGAGCAAGAAGCGTTCGAACTCCTAAAAAATAAATTAACGTCGCCACCTCTTTTACAGTACCCAGATTTCACCAAACCCTTCGTCCTTACAACCGATGCCTCCGGAAAAGCAATCGGCGCGATACTATCCCAAGGCAAAATAGGCCAGGACCTGCCGATAGCATACACGAGCCGAGTCCTTAACAAAGCGGAACAAAACTATAGCACAACAGAAAGAGAACTCTTAGCTATCGTATGGGAAACCCAACATTTCCGACCCTATCTTTACGGGACCAAATTCATCGTCGTCACCGACCATAAGCCTCTCACGTGGCTCTTTAATGTAAAAGACCCGGGATCACGACTAACGAGATAGCGAATAAAACTAGCAGAATACAACTATGAGATTCATTATAAGAAAGGCATCCAAAATAATAACGCCGACGCGCTCAGCAGAATAAACACGGTAACCAGAGCCCAGAGCGCTCGCGCGAGAGCTGACGCCAGTCCGACCGACGACGGTCAGTTGCGTCAAGTCAATGCTATGGACAGCCCCACAAACCGCGAATACACGGCCGATGAAATAAAAAGGATCCTATACGAACACCGCGACACACCCCTAGGCGGACATCTAGGCATTAAAAGAACTCTCGATCGAATTAAACTATACCATAATTGGCCGAACCTGAGAAAAGATGTCGAAGAATACATTTCCAAATGCGAAAAATGCCAGAAAAACAAAACATGGGCTCCAAGTAAAGCACCGATGGTAATAACGGACGCTCCCACTAAATCATTCGAAAAATACGCTTTAGACATCGTAGGACCTTTAACTATAACTAACCAGGGAAACAAATACATCCTAACATTCCAAGACGCGTTAACTAAATTTAGCATAGCTATACCCATACCCGACGAAGAAGCCGGAACCATCGCAAAAGCTTTCGCGACAAAGATAGTATGTGTTTTCGGAATACCGGAAAAAAATCCTTACCGACCAAGGAGCAAACTTTCTAAGCGAGGTATTTAAAGACGTATGTAAACTGCTCAAAATAAACAAAATCCAAACCAGCGCATACCATCCGGAATCTAACGGCGCCCTAGAAAGAAGTCATCGAACACTAGCTGACTACCTCAAACATTACATTAACGAAGATCAAACTGACTGGGACGAATGGCTCCCTTATGCGATGTTCACGTATAACACCACAACACACAGTGCTACCGAACACACTTCATACGAGCTTACCTTCGGACAAACCGCGACTTTACTGTGCCACCGCTTTCCCGATTTCGCCGTTCTCGTTGGCTGGTCAGGAAAGCGGGGAATACTTCGACCGAGCCTCCTCTCTGAATCCCGAGTCCTCTGGGCGCTTAAAGGGCGCCAGGCCCCATGACCGAGACCAAAATTTATAAGAATATGCTACCCAGAGGAGATGGAAAACTCGAGCGAGAGAGAAAGCTCGGTGGGAAACGCGAATGTTGGCCCGGCTGGCCAGATGTAGTGGGAGAGGGGCGGGGAACAAGGGAGGCCGGTGACGACACACTGGGCGAACAGATAGCTAAATAATGTTATCCAGAAATAGAGTTAAATAACAGCGCCCTGTTTATTTATGTCGGGCGGACCGACGGTGTTACAACTAATTAACCTACGGTAAATCGAGCTAACGCGCTCTCGATCCTAGGTCACAAGGGCCCCTATACAATTTAAACACGCGGTAGGGAAACGCGTCGCGAGCGATCGTCAGATGGTCGGTCGATTACCGGACTGCAATAGTTAATGAAGCCGAACTTCAGCGGACGGTGTACGCCGCAAATCTCAAGAGGAACGCACGCCCGTTCGAACGGGCTATCGATCGCGAATCCCGGCAACAAGTGGCAAGATGGCGGCCACTTTGTTCGGCGAACGCAGTCTAAAATGCTACCACGCGACTCAGATGCGAAGTGTGAATTCGCACCAAGGAAGGCAGGGCACAAACAGGCTTATTAGACTCTAATGACAATTACAACAAATACGAGGAACTCGACTATTGGGCTCGGAACTTTACGCAAAGATTCCCAAGGATAGGGGAAGAGGGTGCGAGGCTTACCGCGATCTAATCCGGCCGGTGAAACTGCCGATAGGATTAATTTCCAGGCACGTTAATCTCCAAACGTCTGACTCTGGATCTATTCAGCCGGGGATACATAATCTAATGTAATAAAATTTGTCAAATAAGTACTGATTACCAATAGCTAGTATGTCGCTAAATGACACATGATTGATAATTATTGCTTGCTTAATTCATTTTATTCTTTAGCTGAAGTGTTCCTTGAGATTTTGCGCGAAAGATTATGCGCTCCCTGAGCTACGCATTTGGCTGCCAAGATACACCAATGTTAGAGTGCGTATGAGGGTATAGCTTATCTAATTTGCAATTTAAATGCATGCTAGCTATTGGTAATTTTTCTTTTGCTAATGTGAATTTGTCAAGTGCAAAGTATATTATCTAGGGAATCTATATTCTCACATTCAGCTCAATTTCTTAGATCTCCTCCTATGTGCTTGATTAAGTTATAAATTCACTGTAACATTAAAGTTACATTATAACATAAACATGCACATAGGGGATGGTGCATATTTGAACAGAAATGGCACTTGATATCTTAATAAAATTTTACTTTTAAATTTATTAATTAAACCATTGATAAATACTCAGAATTTTTATTGTCTTTATTTTTAAGCATTAACTAACAAAAAGGCATGAAATCTATCCAAAAACATTAAAATGTAAGAAAATGCGCCAAGTAGCAGTTGGATTTCCCCACAAAAATGTAACAAATATAATATATAATGAAATATAACAAAAAAGATAATAGATATCATACAAGAAAGCCAAGCTTTCATTCAAAGATACCTAGATTTAAGTCGCATTAGCAATTAACAATAAATTACCGATTAACAATACAAAAAATCTTGGCGTCACTTCAGGATATATTTTCGAATCAACAACTTCGCTCTTGACTATTTTCCGAATCGTTAGCATCGATTTTGATTCTTGAGCTTAATCTCTGTTCTGGACAGCAGCGGAATCAGTATTTTTCATCAATATATTTATTCGGAGTCTTTAAAATTCATACATCTCGTACATTCATTTCAAACTCCCCTCCTGTGCGAGCAGGGTGCTCAGTGCCCCACGGGCACACTTACCCACCTTCGCGTGATTTCATCGGGTACGCTCGCAACAGTGTTGAAATTTTCCCACCGTATTACCCATGATCTCGCGATGCCGAGCTCTTCATATACTTAAGGGGGAACGCACGTTTTAGAAAAGACCAGAGCGGACTGCCCCGCTTTCTCAAGCATGTGGCGACTTTAGTAACTAGTTTTGGTCGGCTGCCTACTGCAGCTATGTGTTTCTACCACGGTTGCGTGTGTGCACACCGATAGTCTCGCTTATTTGGCGGCCCGACCGATGCTTGGTGAGCCTTGGTCGCCTGAGCCGTCTCGGTCTTGGCCTTTCAGACGGTACCGAGCGCGACTTACTTCACCAAAAATTGGCTACCTTTCTCTATACAATAAGGGTAGGGAGACAAATACTATCTAATAGAACACGGTAAGCAGATTTAAAAAGTTCTATGCGATATTTTCAAAAAATCCATTCTTTGGATAGAAGTATCAGGAGACTCGGTAGAGTCTCGCGCCAAGTAGTTAGCTATAGCTATACAGCGCGAGAAGCCGAGGCTACTTATCCCGACGCGTAGCGGTTTTCAATCGATATAAGACTTTCACCTCGATTTCCGAAAAAGTTACAGCTTGCAGGCATAACTTATGAATCAAGCACAGCCTAATTTATTTTTCTGAATCCAATAAGCTAAAGAGCAAGGAAATTGGTCCATGCGTTCAAGAGATATGAATTTCCTCCTCTTATTTTCTCGTGCGAAAACGATTCAGAAGAAGATTCAGACCAAAAATGTAGGTTACATATTTTCCACGCTAGGTGGCAGAATGTTCATATATTTCTAGCTTTGTAGCTGCGAGATGATGTTATGGTAGAGAGAGAAGGCAGATGTGAGCTGCTGTTAGAGAGAGATGCTAGACATGTAGAAAGAGACTAACTAACACGAGATGGATAGATGTCTTATTTCCTTGACGTTCGAGTGCTTGGTTATGTAGGCTATTTTATGACAGGAATATCTTACGCGAGGATATCTGACAAATTTAACAGTTTTATTCTCTTATTGGTACAGCTTTATGACCCTACTCAATCTAACACTGTTAAGCAATATCCTCTTATTCAATACAATTATAGACTACCAAAGTTGCCAAGTGCATAACCAGGACCCACTTAAATGAAAAAGCAACAATTTGTTCACCAAGTGATACTTCAGGTTTTTCGTGTAAATGATTTTTGAACTACGAACCTTACTAGTAATCAGTATTTGCTCAGTAAACTTTAGATCTTTGACTTCTGTAGTTTTGAATTATGTATCTGTTCAGCAAGTTTGAAATCTATAATTGAACTGGTTCTTGGGTACGCCCTTGTCAAATTTGACATTACAAATGTGTTGAATAAGAGAATTAATAGAACTTATTAAGTGTTGAGCCTAATCGTAATATTAATTTAGGGGCATACTAGTCGTGGAAAATTAGTAGTGCTCATCAAGTTTGAAGCATGTCGCTTAAGTCGTTCTTAGCCTACACATTTGACAAGTTCCACACTTTTCACATGTGTCGAATGAGGAGAGGATGTATAATTTAAGCGAAGGACTCCAAATTTGTTAGACGAATATGAATTGCCTTTGAACTCCATATAATGAAGTCCAACGCTTCATATATTATATTTGTTACGTCCTTCGCTCCTGAACGTAACACATCATACAGATAAGCTGCATCCTCCTCTTATTCGTCATATTGTTGAAATAGTAAACATGTCAAATGTGTAGCTTGAGAATTACTTAAGCCAAAGATCTGAAATGTATTCAGCAAATACTGATTGGTAATGGCGGCATGTTCCTAATTTGTGTCAGTATCAGTATCTACTCATCAAATTGTAAACCTGTCGCTTAAGTGGTTCTTAGCTCCACATTTAACAAGTTTCATACTTCACAAACTTAAGCGAAGGACTCCAAATTTGTTGGACGAATATGAATTGCCAGTAGATAGCATGCCTTTGAATTCCATATAATTAAGTCCAATGCTTTGTATGTTACATTATACAGCCAAGATGTGTCCTTGTCACATTGTTGAAGTATTAATTAAATCTTTCACTTTTGTAGTATTTGAATTATGTATCTGTTCAGTAAGTTTGAAATCTGTTACTGACGTGGTTCTTGGGTATGCCCTTGTCAAACTTGACACTACAAATAGATAGATAGCATGCCCTTGAATTGCATCTAATTAAGACCAACACTTCGTATGTTACATTATACAGATAAGTTGTATCTTCCTTCTATTTGTCACATTGTTGAAGTATTAAACTTGTCAAATGGGTAATAACAAATTATATTTTTATTTTACCGATTAACTAACAAAAAGAATTGAAATCCCCCCAAAACCATTAAAATGTAAAAAAACGCCAAGTAGTCAGCCCCCCCCCCCCTCCGCCATCCCGGCTCCGCAACCCACCAACCTTGTCAAAATTATTTAAAAAATTACCAAAAATAGAAATGGATATCATTGGTAAACAAAAGCCAAGTTATGATTCAGATATAACTAATAACATACAAGAAAGCCAAGTTTTCATTCAAAGATATCTCGAGTTAACTCGCATTAGCAATTAACAATAAATTCACAATAAATTAGCGATTAACAATAATAAAAAAAACTTGGCGTGTGCGCGCTTCATTGCGAGGTAAGAAACCAATGAGAAACTAATTACATCTAACATTCACTTTACTACAATTGTAAACGGTTTCTCCGGACCCCTGTCCGCGTCGGTCCGGGTGGACGCGCCTCAACTTCGCCTAAGTCCGTCCGGGGTTCCTGGAAGGGGGAAAGGGGAAAATGCTGGGCGCCAGGCTCCGATAAGGGCCGAATTTCTCCTATGTCCTCCCTCGTCCTGGTTGTTGCCTTCCGCTCGACCCCGGGCTGGACTCGGCGGCACTCGCCGGTGTCGGCCGGGCTAACTCGTGGCCGGTAGAGTGGCGAAGGTATTCGGGTCGGGAAAGGAGGCTGAATAATCCCACGCGGATGGGTGGCAACGGTGTTTATTATTGGCCGGGAAGCTGGCCGGAAAATCCTACGTCCGAGCGCTCGCGTCCGAACGTCGGCGTTCGGACCCTCGGCTTTCCCGTAGCCGCTACACAATCTATTATCCCGGCCGGTCGCGCTTGCCGGACGCTCGCCTGCTGGAAGGCTCGGACACGCCAAAGAATCGAACAGAACTTTCGATAACCTGCAGTCGCACTGCAATCGTACAAGATCGGCGGCCGATCTACGAGCCTCGAAACCGGAAAACCCAAAACCGTTCGCATGCAAGTTACAAAGCTAGATGGTGGCGGCGGGCCGCTCCTGGCTTTCATACGCCTTCCAATCTAATGGCTCACGGTGTTCTTTCCGAACCGGGGACTTTGTGGCGACTTGAAGAGTCGCCCCAAGGGGTAGCCGCCTAGTGACCGGTGGTCACTCGCGCCAGGGTAGCCTCTTGTTGGAGCGTGAACGGCCGGCACCGAGATCTTTACAGGTAATAGGCAGGCGGCAATTCGCTGGGCTTACCGGTATAAACTCGCTCGCAAGAATTCCTCTCGTCCTACTCCTCTAATCGTCTTTGCTCACAGCTCTTCCTCGCACTCGCACACGCTTGCTCCGAAGGTCGCTCACAAAGTGAGGAGCTTCCGGTCCTACGCAAAATTCGTTTCGCGTTACGTTGCCGCCTTACGCTATCGATCTCTCGGTGCCGCCGCGCCGATCGGTCTCGATCGGTATCGAGGGCTCGCGTATCGATCCCGCGCGCTGGGATCGATCGTTTCGCTACGCTGCGCTCTCCGCCGCTGCCTTCAGCCAGCGAGAGCTAGGAGCCCCTGGTACGTCCGTCGATCTGTCGCCGTTGCGTCGTCCGTCGTCTGTCCAGGGTCAGAGCGGCCTGATCGGCACGTCAATCGGCGTATCTGCACCCTCTGTATGGCTCGCAGGTAGGACTCGTCGGGTCCATTCTCCTCGAGCTTAACTCCCGCTCCTCGATCGACTCGCTGATCTCGTCGCTATATTGGGCTCGAAACAAGATAAGGCGCCTTAGTAATTATTCGCTGGTTTTGGCGGTCCCCCTTGGAGCAACGGTTAGTGAGGTTAAGCGGCGAGTGCGAGGCGGCTTCGCGTGAGAGCGGGAGTTTTGGGACGGGCTACGCTGCCCCGTCACACAACATAAAATCCTAAGAAATCTTACATTTACAGTTCAATCACATGTACTATATACTACACAGAAAAGCAGGTTCTCAATTCCTCTCGAATATATTTCTTTCAAAGTTTTCCAGCAATATTACCAGAGCAAGTGCCTTGAATGAAGCGCGCACACGCCAAGTTTTTTTTATTATTGCTAATCGCTAATTTATTGTGAATTTATTATTAATTGCTAATGCGAGTTAACTCGAGATATCTTCGAATGAAAACTTGGCTTTCTTGTATGTTATTATAGTCGGGCCGCTGAGAGAATGAACATGAGATTTCCCTCACCCAAGCGCAGTCACTGCCACTTCCCTTAACACGTGGGTGCGTCGCGGTCCTAGCGCTATGCATCTACACGACCTCGGTATTGGTTGCCCGACCCAATAGGGTCAGCCTAACTTAGATAAAGACAAGCTGCGCCTGTCTCCGTTTGACACATTGAGCGACTCGCAAGCCAGGGTTAGGTGCCATTTTTCTTAAAACGGATCAGTTCTTTTGCATCAAAACACCAATTTAGACTAACATGAGATACTATATTCAGTACACGAGATTACCGTGATTTAACATTATGATTTCTCAGCGATCAGGATTAACTGATCGCTGAGAAATCTAACTGGCATTTCAGATTTTCCTGAAATTCACACGTTGTTCCCCATAAGAAAATAGATATAGGTCATATTCTCATTTTCCGTGATTCGTAATTGTGTAAGAAATAGAGATCGTCAAAGTAGGGTATTTTATCCTTTTCGTTAAATGCGACTATTACGGAAGAATTTTTGTTGCGAAAACCGCTGGTCGAATCGACGTTGTTCTTTTCTTGTTTTATTCGGGCAGAAACAAACTTTATAGCTATTATTTTTTCAGGACCCGTAGATTTTCCATTTAGTATAAGGTATTTAAATAAACTTTTAGTTTGTGAATAAAGTAATGTTGGGATAGATTGGCCACTCTAAGACTGATTTCAAAATATAACGTGGACTTTCCATTACCGAATACTGTTTCGTTCAGGGTGGCAAAATATGTATAATGAGAATTAGACTCACTCTCTATGTTAAGAATGTGAACGGAGGCGGGTCCCCGTCTCACTTCAAATCTCAAATACAGACGCATAGCGTGGCTACAATGCGCTTAGCATGTGTGAGTAGAAAGCGCGTGAGGGGAAGCCAGGCTACGGAACTCCCGAAACGTAACTGGAGAGAGTAAAATTTCGGCCGAGTCCGCCTGGCTACCCTCCCTCACCGGATTCATTCTCTCAGCGGCCCGACTATAGTTATATCTGAATTATAACTTGGCTTTTGTTTACCAATGATATCCATTTCTATTTTTGGTAATTTTTTAAATAATTTTGACAAGGTTGGTGGTATATAATATCCTTGTGGCATTTATCTCACATAGCTGCAGTAGCACAGTGGACAAAGTGTAGTCCTCATGACCTGTGAAGTCCGAGTTCGTGCCCTATCTATCCCCTGGGATATTTTTTTTGGTTTAAATTCAGTCTATACAAAAATGTATTTTTTTCACGTAAATCAAATATCTTTACCAACGTCAGTACAGAATAAATGCATTCCTCGTGCACAAAACAAGCCTTTCCAATGAACCTATTGTATCAAAATTCGTTAACTGGTTTGTCCTTATAGTAAATTTCATTGCATGCACATATAACTTGAAAGTTAACTTTTGGAGAATATCAAACCATACTTTAATTTTCATCAAGCTGCGGGAATCGTTCACGAAATTCAAAAGACCCGTAACTCTACTGGTCTCACTTGTCCCGCTTGTCCCGCTTGTATACCCTAGCCGTGCTTGTGTAGGTAGACACGGACAGTCGAGGGGCTGCCTGTGTGAACTGCCGCAAAGTCGACGCGATCCCGATACCTGCTGTATTACTTTCGACTACGTTTTCTTCCCCATTCATCCATTGATCCCCAATAAATTTAGTATGTAGCTGTAGCCTGGACTATGCATAAAACTGTGGAAATCATATGCCGAATACGGTGGGCCCGTAACTCTGCTGGCCTCACTCGACACTCTTGCTACGTCTGTGTTGGTGCTCGCGGACAGTCAGCCATCAGCCTGCGACAGTGATGTACTCATTGTCAGGCAGGCGATGATTCACAACAACAACGACAATGGTGATGACAACAACAACGCGAGTCTTTAAAACCACGGTTTTCTTTGTTCTAAACCAACCGACGCTGCATTCTGCGACTGCCAAAGAGCTGGAATTTGTACCGAAAGTACTGTTACTACGCAATTTCGCTGAAGGGGTAGAGAGTATTTGGGACAAGTTGCCGAACCATATAAAGGCTGATCCGGAGGTGCAGCTGTATCGCAGGTGTTTCAAGCACCACAACCAGCCGAATCAGCGTGTACATATTGACGGGCCATCGCCCATGATAAGGGACTGTTTCGACTGTATTAAAAAACGGGGAGCAGGTGAGGACGTGCATATATAACAATGTGACCAATCGTCCTCAACGTCAGTCCGAGCATAACAATCATATTGACCTGCGTGTGCGCGTGTGGGGGTGTGTATGTATGTGTGCAAGGAGTCTACTCTATGAGTAGAAGTGGACTCTTGAATAGTGCGATAAATTCTTTATCATTCGAACTTCACATTCCGGGATACCAATTTTGCGGACCGGGCACGCGCTTATTACGCCGATTGGCCCGTGGTGAACGAGGTGTAAACCCCTTGGACGCGGCTTGCAGAGAGCACGATGTCGCGTACTCCCAGCGTAAGGATCTCGAAGGTCGTCACGAGGCTGATAATATTCTGGCCGAAAACGCGTTTCAACGCATATCAGCTAGGGACGCATCGATCGGTGAGAAGATCGCATCCACAGCGGTCTGGACTGCCATGAAGGCGAAAAGAACACTCGGTGTGGGAATGACTCATAGAAGAAGAAAGAAGAAAACAACAACTATTGTTGGAAGGAAGAAGAAGAAGAAGAGCAGCGGTGCACGTCTCCGCATATTGCACGCAGCCAAACGTGGTGGTTTCCTACCGCCCTTACTCTTTCCTGCTTTGGGTGCTTTAGGCGCCTTGGTCACCGGGGCATCGATGGTGGCAAAATCCATTTCTGACAAAAGACTCGGGCAAAAGCAGTTGAAGGAAACGCAACGGCACAACCGTGCCATGGAAGGCAAGGAATTGTATCTTTCACTATACGAGCATGGAAAGGGAGTGAGAACGGTGACGGGGGGGAAAAAAACTTCAAAAACACACAGAAGAAGAAAAAGGTAGATGGATCGCTGGTGGGAGCAACAACAAACTACGAGCTAGAACATTTGTGTAAAACCACACCATATTTTCGAGGGGCTTTTATGCGCGATGATTTGCCTAGAAAAGTATGGACTCAAGAGTGTGGCATAGTGAATTTGGATGACTACCTCGGGCCAGGAACGCATTGAGTCGCGTACATTAAACGCGGGCTGGATGTAAAATACTTTGACAGCTTTGAGAATCTCCGACCTCCGAGCGAATTGATAGATTACTTTGGCAAGAGTGCAAAAATTAAATACAATTATGAGCGGTACCAGAAGTTTAATGAGAGCATTTGTGGACAATTGTGTGCGAAATTTCCTTGGGAAAATTCATTATAAAGCATAATCACACCTCCGAGAAAAACTCAGTTACTCTGAGAATCTTCGCACGGGCGCGCGATACAAAATGTCATTCACGTTCACGCTAACGGGCAAAGGTAGTGTGCTCTCGTCTCGTCACTTTCACTCGAGACTATGACCTCGGTCGTGTAGATTTCCAAACTTACCATACGATACCGAACATCAGTTCATCGAACGGCAATAATAAATTTTACTTTGGCGAGCATGACGAGCAGATTACTATTCCCGACGGCTCGTACGAGCTGAAGGCTATCAACCAATACTTGAAACGCGAAATCATGAAAAGGAATCCCACACGTAAAAATATATCAATAAAAATAATTACCGATGGAAATTTATCAATGGTGATGACGATGATGAGGATGGGGGTGTTGAATACCCGATCGCTTTGCGAGCAAACAACAATACGATGAAGAGTGAAATTCGATGCGCCTACAGAATAAACTTTACAAAGCCGAACAACGTGGGTCCATTGTTGGGATTTTCCGCAAATCGTATCCTATCACCCAATACATGGCATCAATCGGACGCGCTTGTGAACATCATAAGTGTGAATACAATTCGGATAGAGTGTTCCATCACCACCGGTTCTTACAGCAACGGTAGACCGATGAATGCGATACACGGCCCTTTGGTGCGTACCCGGCGCGTAAGCGGGGGCGGGTACTTTGGCTACTGCGGCGGGACTGCACCCCCCCGCGCGGTGAGGACGGGCCCTCGCCAAACGGAAGGGGTCCGTCCTCTCTCGAAGCCGCTCTGCCTCCTCCTTTTGAAGGAGGACCTCCTCACAAAATGTAAGGAAGGCCCTCCACGACCTCCCGCTACCGAGGATCTCCCTAATGACCGTCGGCAGTGAGAGGTCCCGTCCAATATATCGGACCAGGACACGGCGCTGCTCCCTCCACGCTCCGCAATATTGGAGGGTATGTTGCGCCGTGTCCCAGTCCCCATCACAATGGTGGTACTGTGCCGTCGCCTCCTTCCCGATGTGACACAGGTACTCACCGAATCAACCGTGCCCGGTGAGCACCTGCGTCGCGCAGTACGAGAGTTGCCCTCTGCCGCGACTCAACTAAGCTTCCAGTCTTGGAAGAATCGCCCAGACGGGTCTGCGGCGGGAGTGTTCTGGATCTTCCAGTCTCTCCCGCCACATCTCAACAACGAGCCGCCGGGTCTGGCGCTTGAGCGTCTCGACTGACCGTTCCGTGGGGGCTCCACCCGCGTCCCGGCGGAGGGCGCGAAGACCGGAGTAGGTCCTCGCATCGCCCACTGCCAGGATATCGAAGGGCGGAAACCTCGCCAGTAGGGTGCGATACCCCGAACAGTAGGGTACGATTGCGCCGACTGGTCGCCAGGTCGTCCGCCCAGACTGGTGCTCCATAGAGCACCATGGAACGAACGACTCCCGCATACAGGCGCCGGACCCCTTCCCACGGTCCCCCGATGTTGGGCAGCAGGCGACCAAGAGCGCCTGCCGCCTTTTCAACACGGGGGATGAGCCGGCCGAAGTGCGCGTTAAAGCGCCAGATGCCGTCCAGGGTGAGACCTAAATATTTCATGGTATCTCCCACCTGGACACGGCTCTTCCCACCGCTATCCACCGCTGGCGCGGCGGCCCCGCAGAGCCTCGGCAACCGTAAAACCAGATCGGCTCGGTCTTCTGCAGCGCCACACGATGGCCCAGTCGGTGGATTCGGGAGACGACACAGGCCACCGCCATCTCCGCGACACGGATGATCCTCACTCCGTCCTCCCCGCTGGACACCGCGAGGGTGTCGTCGGCGTAGCATATTAGCGCTACGCCAGCGGGGATTGCGGCCCGCAGGACGTAGTAGTAGTCGAGGTCCCATAGCAGGGGGCTCAAAACAGACCCCCGCGGGACCCCGGCGTACGTCTCCCTCGCGTGCTCCTGTGTCCGGCCCACGTACGTGATGCCCCTTTCGGCGAGGTAGTCCTCGACGACGGCCCTCAATGCAGGGGGTACTCGATAGTGCTCGAACGCCTCCCTAACTGCCCACCAGGGCAGGGTGTTAAACTCATTGACTATATCCAAGGATACAGCCAAGCACACCCTGCCCTGGGCTGCAGCCGACTCCGTCAGGGACTGCAGACGCATAATCGTGTCGAGCGTGGAGCGTCCCCGGCGAAAGCCGAACTGCCCGTCGTCGAGGTCCGGGCCTGTCGCCGACAGGTGCCGGACGAGGCGGTCGGCGATGACTCGCTCAAAGAGCTTGCCCGCCTCGTCCAATACGCACATAGGCCGGTACGCGGAGGGAGAGTCCGCTGGCCGCCCTTCCTTGTGGATGAGGACCATCCGTGCCCGCTTCCAGCAGCGGGGGAACCTACCGCGCCTCAGGCAGCCGTTGAATAGCCGCGTGAGGCGCGGAACCAGAACCCTGATGGCCATGGCCAAGACCCTGTCCGGGATGCCGTCCGGGCCCGGAGCGTTGTTCGCCCGGGCCGCCAGACGCTTCACCACCCCCATGAGCTCGTCGCCACTGACCCCCATAATGGCCTCGTCCCACTCAAAGGTGGTGCGAGGCCGACCGGGGATGGGATCCTCTGCTCCCGCAGGGAACAGAGTATCCACCACCCGTTTGAGGAACCGGGGGTCAAGTAGCTCCGTCGTGGGGAGCGCCCAAGGACGCAATCGTCCCATAACGATCTTGTATGGGCGTCCCTACGGATCACCATCCAAGGTGGCGACGCACTCGTCCCAGGCACGGGCCTTGGCGGCTTTGATGGCCCGCTGTAGGGCGACCGCGGACTCGCAGCATGCCGCGTACAGCTGGGCCCCCTTCGGCGCGGCCTAATTACGCCGTCTCCTGGCGCGGGTATACTGGCGCCTGCGTCGCACGCAGGCGGTGCGCAGGACGGCTATGTCCTGCGACCACCAGTACATCCCGCTGGCGCGAGGGGGTCGGGCCCGGGGCATCGCGATGTCGCAGACCGACGTCATCTTGCCCCAGAACCACTCCGCCCCCTCATTATTACTGCACCTAGCTGCAAATCAAGTACATTTCAATCGCTGGTAAAGAGTAGCGACGGCAGTGGTTGGAGAAGGAAGAGATTGAGCGCGTCCAATGTGAAATTTTTAAAATCTATGGGATTCAGAACTGCACGACAACAACAACAATCATAATGAATGATATTTTGAGCATCAGTGGTGGGCCGGCGTTCGACAACCGTATAACGAAATTGGAGCTGCACACGTACAACCCCTATGTAAACACATCCTTCGGGAACAGCGACGAGATAAGGATACCCATTCAACAGCAAGATCTGTACCTCCTGCCGTGTCGTAATTTCCTATACGTAGAGGGGAGACTCGATGGTGCAAATGAGGGGAAGGCTGTGCATTTTGAAAATAATTGCGTATCATTCCTCTTCGATGAGATACGTTATGAACTCGATGGTGTCGAAATCGATAGATGCAGGAATCCCGGTGTAACGACAAGGCTGAAAAACTATCTGTGTCTTTCGGCTGAGAAGAGCAGAACATTGGACAATGCTGGCTGGAGATATCAAGATGATTCGGGAAACAAGAAAAAAATCATACGCGATGCACCGATGGATTTCAACTTTTGTGTACCGCTCAGCATGCTGTTGGGCTTTTGCGAGGACTATAATCGTATCTTGATAAACGCACGTCACGAGCTCATCTTGATTCGTGCTCGCACCGACACGAACGCGATATACGGCTCGCCCGACGCAACACATAATCTTGCGCTACACAAGGTGCAATGGCGTATACCACATGTTACCCTGGAGGAGTTGCATAAATTGTCAATGTTGCGTGTACTGGAAAGTGGTATGCCGATTAAGATGTGTTTTCGCTCGTCGGAGCTCCACGAGTATCCTCTATTACAGACAACAACGAGGCACACATGGGCGGTGAAAGCCGCGACGCAGATGGAAAAGCCTCGACACGTGATATTCGCTCTGCATACTGCACGAAAGAATAATGTGGGCAAAAGAGCGACAATGTTTGACCACTGTAATCTCTCAAACATTCGTCTCTATCTGAACTCCGAAATGTATCTCTACGACGACTTGAACATCGACTTTGGTAAAGACAAGCATGCACTGCTCTACGACATGTATGCAAAGTTCCGAGAATCATATTATGGTAGTGGTGAATTGCTCGACATTACAAACTTCCTTCAATACGGACCATTCGTCGTACTGGATTGCTCGCGACAAAACGAGTCCGTGAAGAGCGCGACTGTTGATGTTCGAATTGATTTTGAGTGTCGGGAAAACATCCCATGCATGATCGCATAGTGGATTACAACCCGCTGACAAACATTGTACGCAAAATCACATAAAACACAGAAAGAGGGATGGAGACCGCGATAGTTGATGTTCAGGGATTTATGGTGGACGACAAGTTTATGCTGAAGGAGGCTGCTGTAGTTCTACCTAGTACCTGTCGAGTAGCACATTGGATTTTTGCTCCGCCGTTTCCATGGTCAGCACTGGACATTCACTCAAGGAAAAAATGTATCTGGTTAACGAAACATCTTCATGGGCTACTCTGGGAAGATAGCTGTGTAAAGTACTGTATGGCTAAGCCGCTATTGCAATCGGTACTGAAAGATGTAACTACTGTCAACATTACGAAGGGCTATGACAAGCGTCGATGGATCGAGCAGCTCGCTAATTCTACTATAGTTCATAACATTGAAGATGAAGATTACGGCAGCGGCGGTGTTATACCAGCATTTAATAAAATGTGTTCCAAGAATACGTTTGCATGCATGATGCATAGAGAAACTTGTACATTACAGAATGCACTGAAATTACACAACTTTTTATCATGTACGATCTAATAGTAAATAAAAAATGTGTGTAATCCTATACAATTTGAATCGTTTTTTTCATTCTCCCCCCTTCATCCACACTTAATCCTAAGGAAAAGGAATTTTTTGGAGAAATTGTTGTGGTGGCAACGGTGGTGGTGGTGGTGGCAGCGGTAGTGGTGGCGGTGGAAGAAAGTCATAGGTCAGAAGAAACATCTCTTTACGTCATAGGCTAAAGGCATCTCCCCACTATCTAGTGCTGAGAAAAGAGGCTGACTCAAGGGCTTTAAAACTGTTGGCAGAAGCATTTTTTGCTCACACTTTTTTGTTAGCGTTGAGCTTTTTATCTTTTCGCCTGAAAGAAAATATTCCACTTTTTTGTCAAAAATGTTTAAAATGTTGGTTGCTCGAGAAAAACCGACGTGATGTAGAGGCATACATCTCAGATGCGCAGTGCGTGAGGGGTACTACGTATATGTGGCAAGGGGTGGCAGTTTGTGAGGAGTGCCATGAAAATATGGGCTCACCCCTGGACTTTCAAGCTGTTGATTCGCACTTCTGGTTTTATACATTCGGCGATAAGACCAAGTGCGGGTGCTGTAACAAAGAGCCGTACGGCATAGTACGACCATGTCAGCAATGTAAAGACTGTCGGACCAGTCTAATCAAAGTCTACTATTTATTGCGGAGGAAACGTTCAACAATAATGGGCTACTTCCAACTGCACCGCTCGGTGCTTCGCAACATTCAATCAACTGGATCGCTCCTTGAATTCTGTCTAGACCTAGTGGAAGCGGTGTGCTCACCGGGTACGGCTGCTTCGGCGAGTACCTGCGTCCCATCGGGAAGGAGGCGACGGCACAGTGCCACCACTGCGACGGGGACCGGGACACGGCGCAACATACCCTCCAGCATTGTAGGGCCTGGGGGAAGCAGCGCCATGTCCTGGTCCGGTATATTGGGAGGGATCTCTCGCTGCCGACGGTCATCCGACAGATCCTCGGCAGTGAGAGGTCGTGGAGGGCCTTCCTCGCTTTTTGCGAGGAAGTGCTCTGCCAGAAGGAGGAGGCGGAGCGGCGGCGGACCCTTTCCGTCTGGGGAGGGCCCGTCCACGCCGCCATCCCGCATGGTGGGGGGGGGGGGGGGGGCAGTTCCCCGCAACTAAGTTCAGCAGCCCAGACCCGCCGGTGAAGTTTCCCTGACGGTGGGCCGGGCATGTGCCAAGGGGCCACGAGGCGGCAGTGTGGTGGCTCTGTCGCCTCCGCAAAGCGGCCCCGAGGTGGGGCA
The DNA here is from genome assembly GCA_964023945.1 of Ectemnius cavifrons. Classification (NCBI taxonomy): domain Eukaryota; kingdom Metazoa; phylum Arthropoda; class Insecta; order Hymenoptera; family Crabronidae; genus Ectemnius; species Ectemnius cavifrons. Next base: position 6,781,806 of record OZ030376.1, on the reverse strand, counting down.
GGGCGTGTCGTGGTCGCACGTCCCGCCAAGGAGGTACTGGTAGTGCGGGAGGCGCGGTTCCCTCCTCCTTCGCCGTTGGCGAGGGAGTGCGGAGAGCCGTGTCTCCTCGCGGGTTGTGGGGGACGCCTCCCTCTCTCGTGAAAGCGAGAGAGGCGATGGCCACTCCCCCACCACGAGACGAGCCCCCCTTAGGGGACGGGCGCGGGGCGGCACCGGCCGTGTCCGACCAGAGTTCCCGGTGTCGCCCCAGTAAACGCGGAGGATGGCCACCGTGGGGTTTTAGCCGGTAAGAATCCGGCACTACCCCGTCGCCCCATCAGGACGGCGAGGTGTCCATGAGGATTTCCCCACGATAAAAAAAAAGGATGCATGGATAATGTTTATGTGTTAAATTACCTGATTAACAGGCAAGTGAGAAGGAGAGGCAAGAGAATGGTGGTAATGTTTGTGGACTTGAAGGCGGCGTTTGACTCGGCGGACACGGCGGGGGCTTGAGGAAGAGAGGGGTGAGGGAAGGGTTGGTGGAGAGGTGTGAGGGGGTGCTAAAGGAGGCAAGAGTGGGGACAGGATGGGGGAGGGGGGTGGAGAACCCTTCTGGACGGTAAGGGGGGTAAGACGTGCGTGCGTGCATACGTGCGTGCGCTTAGATCTGAGCTGCTTACTGTTCGCCGTCTCCGAGGCGAGAGAGAGCTCAGCGCCTGAGAGATGACGAACTGATAGAGCTGTTCTTGAGATGATCATCAGGGTGTGCACTTGGCGCACAACTCAGCGAACTACAAATCGATCTGCATCGATTCGATCACCGGGTTAGGTTGGGACACTATGAGTTGGGCGCTAGATGACAGGCGGGGTTATGGTAGGAGCGAATGGTGAGCAACTTCACCAGGGCTCCAATGATTAACAACAAAAGATGATTATTCAACAGTGGTATCGGATGGATGAGGAAAAAAGAAGATGTAGGTTATGCGGGTGGGGGGAGGAAGGTGGGACCATGTGTGGGAAAAATGTTTGAGCTGGGGGGAGGAGACGGGATGGCAGGAGATGGTGGGTGTAGTGCTGTGGTGGACGGGGAGGGGGAAGTGTGGATGAGGAGGTTGGAAGACAGAGAGAGAGGGGGGGAGGGGAGGGAGAGAGGGGGAAAGTAAAGGGAGTGTATGAAAAGGAATGGGAGAGAAAGGAGTGCGACCAGAAGAGGAAGTCCAAGGCGGGAGGGTGTGTGTGTGTGTGTGTGGCGAGTTAGGAAGCGGGAGTAGGTTAAGGCTACGATAGATTAAGAGACTTAGGTTAAGAAGTGTATGTAGGCTAAGAATTGTAACCCCTAGGGGAACAAATAAAGTACTACTTGTTACGTCCCGACTCGTACGGTCACTTGCCCTTGCAAGGTTGGGGAAAAAAATTAGAATAATAATTCACTTAGGGTTGTCGTGATGGCGACGGTCCAGTCAGCCGGACCAACGGGGACCGGGCGACTGGCGGGGCGAAAGGGTCTCGCCTTACTGGGAAGCAGCGGGGGAGGGGATTTTTATTGTTTCTGCTCCCTCAGGTACAAGAAGTACCGGTTACAGGTGGGGGGGGGGGGGGGGCATTTTCTGCCAAGGACTGGGAGGGACTTGTGGGGATGGCAGGGCCAGTATCTGGGGTGGGACGGGGCTTCGTAGCCGCCCACTGGAAGGATCTGGTGGTGGTGGCGGTCTACCTGTCCACGAACGTCCCCATCATCGACTACGAGTCGGCGCTCGACCAGCTGAGCGCCAGCATCCGACCGCATCTCGGCGGTCGGATGCTCGTGCTGGGGGACTTCAACGCCCACGCGACAGCGTGGGGTTCGCCCAGCACTGATCGTAGGGGGATGATTCTCGGGGACTGGGCAGCGGGGTTGGACCTGAGGTTATTGAACCAAGGGTCTACCCCCACCTGCGTGCGGGTGCAGGGGCTGTCCATCGTCGATTTGACGTGGGCTTCCCCCTCGGCCGTGCGCTGGGTGGAGGGCTGGCGTGTGGAAGAGGGTCTGGAGTCATTCTCCGATCACCTATACGTGACAACGACCCTCCTACCGAGCACGCCCCCCTCGGCTGCCCGAGGCCGCCACCATGGCGGGCCTGGGACACTGCCGTCAGGATGGAGGAACCGAACCCTGAACAAAGACCTGCTGGTTGCGGCTGCCCTGGTCATGAATTGGCCAGCGAGGGAGCCCTGCGTCGACCCCGGGGATGAGGTGGAGAGGTTGCGGGCCGATATGGCGACGGTGTGTGACGTCGCTCTGGCCCGGGCCTCGAAATTCGTCCCCCGGGGTCAGGTGTACTGGTGGTCTGAGGAGATCGCCGATCTCCGGCGCAACACAATCCGCGCCAGACGCCAGTACACCAGGGCTAGACGTAGGGCTCACAGATCCCTCGCTGAGGAGGCGGTCCTGTGGGAGGGCTTCTCCGCTAGGAAGCGCCTCCTCAGGGCAGCCAGAGTCTGGGCTCAGCTCCTCGCCACCATCGACGAGGATCCGCGGGGGCGCCCGTACCGCATGGTCATGTACAAGCTTCGGCCATGGGTGCCCCCACTGACGGAAACCCTCGACCACGGCTTCCTCGATGAGGTGATAGCCACCCTCTTTCTGCCGGAAGTTCTGGCGGGGGAGGTGGCTGTGCCTCCGGGAGTTGGGGTTGAACTTCCAATGGTGGCAGACTCCGAGGTGGCCGACGACCTGGCCGTCTCGGACGAGGAGCTTGCTAGGGCGGCCAGGAAGCTCTCCGGCAGGAGAGCTCCTGGACCGGACGGTATCCCTGGCAAGGCCTGGGCTCTGACCAGCAGGGTTCGGGACCACTTCTCCAAGTGCCTGGGGATGGGCTGTTTCCCCAGGGCTTGGAGAAAATCGAGGCTCGTCCTTCTCCACAAGGAGGAAAAGCCCGCTGACTCCCCGTCAGCTTACCGGCCGATTTGTCTGTTGGACGAGTCGGAAAAGTGGTTTGAGCGAGTAATCGCCAACCGACTGAGCGAGTGTCAGTTCGGGTTCCGCGAGGCCCTCTCCACGGTTGACGCCATCAGCCGTGTTAGGGCCTTCGCGGAGGCGGCGATCTCCCGGGGTGAGGTGGCATTGGCGGTGTCTTTGGACATCGTCAATGCCTTCAACTCCCTCCCCTGGGGCAGGATCATGGAGGCGCTCGAGTACCACAGAGTACCTCCGTACCTGCAGCGGGTCGTCCACGCCTACCTGTCGGACAGGACCGTCGGCGTTCCGGCCGGTGGGGGGTGAAGGACGTCGCCCGAGGTGTCCCGCAAGGGTCGGTTCTGGGACCCTTGTTGTGGAACCTCGGGTACGACAAGGTCCTGCGGGCTTACCTCTCCGCTGGTACAGCACTGATCTGCTATGCAGACGACACCCTAGTGCTGGCCAGCGGAGAGGATTGGAGAAGGACGAGCCGTCTCGCGGGTCTGGCAACCGCGCGGGTCGTGGCCGAGGTGGAGAGCCTGGGTCTCTGCGTAGCCCCGCAGAAAACCGAGGCGGCCTGGATCAGCCGTCCTCGATGGCTGCACGCCGGGTTGCCGGAGACCGGGCTCATGGTGCGTGACATCCTGGTCGAGGTGAAGGGGTACTTTAAGTACCTCGACCACCGCTGGCGCTTCAAGGAGCACTTCGAGAGGATCCTCCCCAGGGCGGAGAAAACAGCCGGCGCGTTGTGCCGGCTTCTTCCAAACCTGGGTGGTCCTCTCGAAAAAGTCGGTCGGCTGTACGGTGGAGTCGTCAGGGCGCAAGTTCTGTACGGCTCCCAGGTATGGTCCGTGGCCTTATGCGGCGCTGGCAACGCCGCTACCCGAGGTCGGGTGGGCCGGCTACACCGACGTGTAGCCATAAGGACCTGCCGGGGGTACAGAACTGTATCCCACCGTGCAGCCAGTGTGGTGGCCAGATCTCCCCCGTGGGAGATCGTAGCCCGCTCGCAGGGTCTCTATTACAGAGACCTTGTCGATGCGCGGCAGAGGGGTGTGGTCACCACACAGATGAAGGCCGACTTCAAGCGCCAGTCCCGGCAGTACCTGCTGGACTCGTGGACCAGCTGGCTCGACGAGCCTGGCATCGAGCCCAGCAGAGCAAAATCGAATGCCGCGAGCAGAATTCAAATCAGAGCCTCCGTTCGTCTGGAAATCGTTACTAAATCTAAAAACGGATGTTCCAGTATTCCGGCTCTCAGGATCGTAATCAGGAATAGAACACAAGTATCTCCGTCGTAAAATGATGAGAAAAATCGAATGCCGCAATCAGAATTCAAATCAGAACCTCTCTTCGTGCGGAAATCGTTACTATATCTAAAAACGGATGTTCCAGTATTCCGGCTCTCGGGATCGTAATCAGGAATAGAACACAAGTATCTCCGTCGTAAAATGACGAGAAAAATCGAATGGCGCAAGCAGAATTGAAATCGGAGAATCCGTTCGTCTAGAAATCGTTACTATATCTAAAAAGGTATGCTCCAGTATTCTGACTCCCAGGATCTTAATCTGGAGTAGAAGACGTGTATCTCCGTCGTAAAATGAAGAGAAAAACCGAATGCCGCGAGCAGAAGTGAAATCAGAGAATCCGTTCGTCTAGAAATTGTTACTATATCTAAAAAGGTATGCTCCAGTATTCCGGCTCCCAGGATCGTAATTTGGAGTAGAAGACGTGTATTTCCGACGTAAAATGACGCGAGGAATCGACTGCCGCAAGCAGAATTGAAATCAGAGTCCATTCGTCTGGAAATTGTTACTATATCTAAAAAGGTATGTTCCAGTATTCCGGCTCCAAGGATCGTAATCAGGAATAGAACACAAGTATCTCCGTCGTAAAATGACGAGAAAAAGCGAATGCCGCGAGCAGAATTGAAATCAGAGAATCCGTTCGTCTAGAAATCGTCACTATATCTAAAAACGTATGTTCCAGTATTCCGGCACTCAGGATCGTAATCAGGAATAGAACACAAGGATCTCCGTCGTAAAATGACGAGAAAATTCGAATGCCGCAATCAGAATTTAAGTCAGAACCTCCGTTCGTCTGGAAATCGTTACTATATCTAAAAAGGTATGTTCCAGTATTCCGGCCCTCAGGATCGTAATCAGGAATAGAACACAAGGATCTCCGTCGTAAAATGACGAGAAAAATCGAATGCCGCAAGCAGAATTCAAGTCAGAACCTCCGTTCGTCTGGAAATCGTCACTATATCTAAAAACGTATGTTCCAGTATTCCGGCAATCAGGATCGTAATCAGGAATAGAACGCAAGGATCTCCGTCGTAAAATGACGAGAAAATTCGAATGCCGCAATCAGAATTCAAATTAGAACCTCCGTTCGTCTGGAAATCGTTACTATATCTAAAAAGGTATGTTCCAGTATTCTGGCTCACAGGATCTTAATCAGGAATAGAACACAAGTATCTCCGTCGTAAAATGACGAGAAAATTCGAATGCCGCAATCAGAATTCAAGTCAGAACCTCCGTTTGTCTGGAAATCGTCACTATATCTAGAAGCGTAGGTTCCAGTATTCCGGCTTTCAGGATCGTAATCAGGAATAGAACACAAGTATCTCCGTCGTAAAAGGATGAGAAAAACCGAATGCCGCGAGCAGAATTGAAATCAGAGAATCCGTTCGTCTAGAAATCGTTACTATATCTAAAAAGGTATGCTCCAGTATTCCGGCTCCCAGGATCGTAATTTGGAGTAGAAGACGTGTATTTCCGACGTAAAATGACGCGAGGAATCGACTGCCGCAAGCAGAATTGAAATCAGAGTCCGTTCGTCTGGAAATCGTTACTATATCTAAAATGTATGATGCAGTATTCCGGCACTCAGGATCGTAATCAGGAATAGAACACAAGGATCTCCGTCGTAAAATGCCGAGAAATATCGAATGCCGCAAGCAGAATTGAAATCAGAGCCTCCGTTCGTTTGGAAATCGTTACTATATCTAAAAACGTATGTTCCAGTATTCCGGCTCTCAGGATTGTAATCAGGAATAGAACACAAGTATCTCCGTCGTAAAATGACGAGAAAAACCGAATGCCGCAATCAGAATTCAAATCAGAGCCTCCGTTCGTCTGGAAATCGTTACTATATCTAAAATGTATGATACAGTATTCCGGCTCTCAGGATCGTAATCAGGAATAGAACACAAGTATCTCCGTCGTAAAATGATGAGAAAATTCGAATGCCGCAATCAGAATTCAAATCAGAACCTCTGTTCGTGCGGAAATCGTTACTATATCCAAAACGTAGGTTCCAGTATTCCGGCACTCAGGATCGTAATCAGGAATAGAACACAAGGATCTCCGTCGTAAAATGACGAGAAAATTCGAATGCCGCAATCAGAATTCAAATCAGAACCTCCGTTCTTCTGGAAATCGTTACTATATCTAAAAACGTATGTTCCAGTATTCCGGTTCTCAGGATCGTAATCAGGAATAGAACACAAGGATCTCCGTCGTAAAATGACGAGAAAAATCGAATGCCGCAAGCAGAATTCAAGTCAGAACCTCCGTTCGTCTGGAAATCGTCACTATATCTAAATACGTATGTTCCAGTATTCCGGCTCCAAGGATCGTAATCAGGAATAGAACACAAGTATCTCTGTCGTAAAATGACGAGAAAATTCGAATGCCGCAATCAGAATTCAAGTCAGAACCTCCGTTCGTCTGGAAATCGTCACTATATCTAAAAACGTATGTTCCAGTATTCCGGCACTCAGGATCGTAATCAGGAATAGAACGCAAGGATCTCCGTCGTAAAATGACGAGAAAATTCGAATGCCGCAATCAGAATTCAAATTAGAACCTCCGTTCGTCTGGAAATCGTTACTATATCTAAAAAGGTATGTTCCAGTATTCTGGCTCACAGGATCTTAATCAGGAATAGAACACAAGTATCTCCGTCGTAAAATGACGAGAAAATTCGAATGCCGCAATCAGAATTCAAGTCAGAACCTCCGTTTGTCTGGAAATCGTCACTATATCTAGAAGCGTAGGTTCCAGTATTCCGGCTCTCAGGATCGTAATCAGGAATAGAACACAAGTATCTCCGTCGTAAAATGACGAGAAAAATCGAATGCCGCAAGCAGAATTCAAATCAGAGCCTCCATTCGTCTGGAAATCGCTACTAAATCTAAAAACGGATCTTCCAGTATTCCGGCTCCCAGGATCGTAATCAGGAATAGAACACAAGTATCTCAGTCGTAAAATGACGAGAAAATTCGAATGCCGCAATCAGAATTCAAATTAGAACCTCCGTTCGTCTGGAAATCGTTACTATATCTAATAGCGTATGTTCCAGTATGCTGGCTCCCAGAATCGCAATCAGGATTAGAATACTTGGGTTACCCGTCATCGAAATGCCAAGCCGAATTTTTAGCCGATTCTAAGGAGGGAGGGTACGTCCCGCAACAACGAATCCTGGAATTTTCCAGTCCCAAGTCACTCTCACGGTTAAGGAGCATGTCGCCACCCGATGCCGAGTAGCCGAATTCCAAATCATTGCCAAACCATCGAACGGCCGAGGAATTCGAGCTCGATATCCGGTACGAAATGCAAAGTTAGGGCATTCCAAAGTTAGGACACCATGATCACGATTTGGAAGACAAATACTTACCCGCCAATTAGACTAACAATAAAACTATATCAATTGAAACAAATCTGAACAGACTGCGCTCGGGCTATGACACGCGTAGGTGTGAATGGACAGAACGGAGCTGTTCAATAATCATACTGGTGTCAACATTGGAGCCCTGGTGAACTTGATCACCACTCGCTCCTTCCATAACCCCTCCTGTCATCTAGCGCCCAACTCATAGTGTCCCAACCTAACCCGATGGTCGAATCGATAGAGATCGATGTCTGCTCAGCCAAGGTGTGCGCTACATGCACACCCTGGCGACCATCTCCTGAACTGGTCCACCTGCTCGTCATCTCTTAGGCGCTGATATCTCTCTCGCCTCGGAGACGTCGAACAGTAAGCAACTCAGAGCTAATCACCTGTCCTGATCACCTTAAATTCTCTGCCGAATGGCACACGTGGGTCAATATCATGATCCACTTTTCTTTCAAAGTCGACTCATCAGATAGTTTTCATTCATGAGGTTTTGTAGCCGGGCCACGCAAGTGGCCCTTTGTGCATCAACGGCGCAAAGCTCTGATCATGTAGGAGCTAACCCCTCCTACGACATCCATGAACCTTACTCAGTCCTTTTCATGATGTGTGCCAAGTTCCCTTCGGAAACTTTCAGTGCATCACCAAGCACACTATGTTCAGTTCAGTCCAACTCATCATGTGACCATATTCATAACTGTTGTACATTTGACTCACCTATCGATCGCATACAACGATCGATAGGTGCCTGTAAAATACTCATGTAAATAACTGTAAATAGCACACGGCAACGCGGGTGTCACCGGACATCCCCATGTTAATAAACCAGAACACCTATTTATTTTATATATACAGTCCACGATCATTATTTGACGAATCCCACCTTACTCATCCTTTATCAAACAGGAGCGAATGAAAACAGTAAAGTAAAAACTCAGTCAAAGGTGAATGTACGCAACGAATCCGTCAGCGAATTCCGGCCGGTCACCCACCGACGATAGCAACGACAGCAAAAGACGCTAGCCGGGCCAATGCACCCGAACGGGTGGCACGCGTAAAACTGCAAGAACTGCAGTTATGTAGGCCACTCAGGTGGGAAAGCCGAACCGTTATTAACCCGAGACCCAAAGGAATCAAACACTCTTCGTTGTCAAATCGCATTGAGCGTTTCGAAAAAACCCACAAATCATTTAGAGCCGGAGTTACACTCGCAAGTACAATCGGGAAAGTGAGTGCAAGGACTCGAGTTGTGCATTATCATTTGATTAAAAGTGCTAGCAAGATTTTAGAATGTTTATACGTAGAAGCATAATGTTGTGCACGTCGCTTCACCAATCTTACTACGAAGGAAGCGAGAGCGAGAAAGGAAAAACCGTAAAGAAGGAAGCGAGAGCGAGCGATACCTGATAAATTAAGACGAAAGCGAACATTCAAGGGTGAGTCCAACTATATTCTCCTGTCTTCCGTTATACTGACTACTGATGTTTAATTGCGTGAATCACTCGTCAACCTGCGTCCTCCTGTTAACTTAATTTTTGATCTATATTTATTAACAGCTCGGACTTATGTACATTTTTACTCTAAATTCTATCTCTTTGTTTTGAATATATTGACTTTACGTTATAACTTGATCATTGAAAGGTTTCTTGTTTACCAATTGCTTCCCGTATAAAATCAAGTGGCTCCTGTATAGGATCAGACGGACATTAACCCATTACCGGGTCATTCTTGCTGCTGTACGAGTGATCCTTTTCTTTTTATTATTCCTATCTGCCACGTGCGCGCGGGCCTTCCGCTCATACGCACAGCACCATTACCGCTCGGTTGCATTTCGCGCGTACGTAACAGAAAGAATTGGTGGCAGCGGTGATATTTTTGTTCGACGACACTTGATTCTATAGTCAGGATATTGGAGAACCATAACTTTCATTAACCAGGTTGACGGATGAAATATATTGCTTTGAGAATTCAATTGTGCGTGCTGTCCATGATGTTCCTGTGACACTATTGTATTTTGCATATTTATTCCTATATTGCCATTTTTACTCTTGAATTTTTTCTGAAAATCTGAATCTTCACACACACATACAATGGCACACCATAACGATACCGCAGCTCATAGCGCGAATCGCACTATCTCTGGGGATTTATTATCCACATCCATGGTGGAAAACTTTGCAATACAACAGACAGTTACACAGATTCCAAAATTTGACGGTTCCAACATACCATTAAAAGATTTCTCTCAGACGTGCAAAACGCCGCTTCTTGCTTACCCCAGTCATCGGAACAATTTTGTATAAAATCTGTCTTGGGGAAATTGCGAGGAGAAGCGCGCGACAGTATTTATGACGTTAACATTCATAATATCAATGATCTAATTAAACACCTAAAGAAAAGGTTTGCACCCGAAAGAAGTTATGACTATTACCAACGCGAGATGTCGAATATACGAATGCGCAGGGACGAAAGCGTTTACTCGTACCATGATCGTCTGAAAATTCTACTCAGCGGGCTTAAAAATTGTCTAACTGATAAGCACGGTCCGGATGCCGAAAGAATGGTGGTCCCTTTTAGAAGTAGCTCAGTGAATGCTTTTATTAAAGGCCTGCCAGATGAGTTGGCCAGAGCAATAGAAGCACGAGACCCGGACAGTCTGGAAGCCGCGTTAGAAATCGCATTGAAAGTACAATCGCGAATGAAACAAGGAATATTCCCTTCCTACGAAAGACCAAAAGTAGATTTCGCCAGCTCACAGAACTTTAGGCAAGATTACCCGACTCGAGACTATCATAATGAATATCGGCGATACGAGGGCGAACGTCAACAGGAATTCCGTAACTATCCAATAATAGAGAACCGGGAAACCAGACCCACCAGTCCAGTACCATCGAGAGTATCAGGCGGGATTTTGAAACAGCCTGATTATAATACAAGGTCTCCCAGCCCATCAAGAAATTTCACGGAGAGGCGTTCGGAACATCCTTATTTTGAAAGACGATCGAGTAGTCCAAATAATTATCCCATGAGGCGTCCTAATTCACCACAATTCTATCAAAATCGACCAGCCTTACCTCAATATCAATACGACGCGAGATTCAATAATTATCATTTCCCGTACTATACATCAAGAAGCTGTTGCCAATGCCGTTGTCATCCTTGTTGCGGATGGCCAAACTCGGGCATGAATAATGACAGAGGGCCGCAACTGCTCAAACCCCGGGAACAATCACCATCACGATCGGAACCGCCCAACTCAACTAACAAAAACTCTAATGATTTAAACATGTATCGTGCTCGCCACAACGACGCGACGGCGAGCCGGGAAAATTCAGAGCGTCAGAAGGTCAGATTCCTAGAGAACCAGAAGTAACGCTACTCACCATAACACTAAAGAGGGAAACCCCAATAATTCAAATGAACGCTGAAGAATTCAAATCTGGTCCTTGCAAATTTCTGATTGATACTGGTGCGGAAATCAACGTAATTAAATTGAACGCGTTACATGAAGACGTCTATGTTACATTAACGGAATCGATATTCATCTCCGGAATAACATCTGAAAGATCCAAGACTATCGGCACCACGATAGTGCACCTGAATAAACAACCGGTAAGGTTCCACGTTGTAGAGTCAAACCTTCCTCTCGTTCCTGAGGGAATACTAGGGCAGGAATATCTTCGACAGGAGATTGCGGAAATCTCTTTTGCCCATAACACCTTAGTAACTATAAGCGACCCTATCAAACCTATTCCGTTCATTGGAAATCGTCTGCATAAGGAAAGAGAATTTAGCCGCAAGCGAACCTCACGGTTGTATCACATCAAGGCCCGTACACGACAATCAATAGGAATACCAGTAACAAACCCAGAACTGCAAACCGGATATTTACCGCAAGTTTTAATAAAAGACGGTTTATACATGGGAGAGGCTGCAGTATCGGTAAACGACCGAGGAGTCTGTCACGTTTTGGCCATCAATACCTTGGACGAGGACATAGAAGTGGAAATACCACCACAGGAGATCATCCCATTCGAATTCCACACCTTCACGGGAGAATCTGACTCGGGAATAGAAACAGTCCCAGAACACTTGAATAGAATAGACCAAATCATCTCCACCCTGAGATTAGACCATCTAAATACAGAAGAAAAGGACCATGTCGTTGAAATTATCGAGAACTTCGCCGATAGATTCCATTTAGCAGGAGATAAATTACAACCTACTCCGCTAGTCAAACATAAAATTCCGACTGCCGACGATGTCCCAATAAACACACGACAATATAGATTTCCACCTATCCACAAAGTAAAAATACAAAAGCAAATTGCCTCAAAACTAGAATCTGGTATCATAGCACCTTCAACTTCGCCTTATAATTCCCCGCTTTGGATCGTCCCGAAGAAACCTGACTCCAAGGGAAATCCAAGGTGGAGAATGGTAATAGATTTTCGGAAATTGAATGAGAAACCCATAGGTGACGCATACCCCTTACTAAATATCACTGACATTTTGGATCACCTCGGGGAGGCCCAAATATTTTTCAGTATTTGATTTAGCCAGCGGGTTCCAGCAAATAGAGATGGACCCTGCCGATAGAGTAAAAACAGCATTCTCTACATTAAACGGTCATTATGAGTATATACGAATGCCCGAGGGATTAAAGAATGCTCCTGCAACTTTCCAAAGATTAATGGATCAAGTATTAAGGGGATTGCAAGGCACCGAAGTTTTTGTATATTTAGACGACATTGTAGTTTTTGCAAAAAGTTTAGAGGAACACGGTAAAAAGATTCGCAGACTATTCACAAAATTAGAACAAGCAAATCTAACCTTACAGCCAGACAAATGCGAATTCCTAAGACCCGAAGTAACGTATTTAGGACACATAATCAGCAAAGATGGTCTAAGACCTGACTTACGGAAGATAGAAGCAGTAAGACATTTTCCCAGGGCAAAAACTCAGAAAAATATTAGAGAATTCCTAGGGCTAGCCGGATATTATCGCAGGTTTATTAAAAATTTTGCAGAAATTTCGAAACCCCTTACAGAACTTCTGAAAAAGAACACAAAATTCACCTGGGGCAAAGATCAAAAACAGAGTTTCCTAAAACTTCGCAAAGCCTTATGCAAACGCCCGATACTTCAATACCCAGGTTTCAATAAAATCTTTACGTTAACTACGGACGCATCAGATAAAGGAATCGGAGCTATTCTCAGCCAGGAAAATAACGGACATGATTTACCAATCGCGTACCTGTCTAGGACTCTAACCAAAGCAGAGAGTAATCACAGTACAACCGAAAAAGAATGCTTAGCAATCCTATATGCCGTAATCCATTTTAGACCCTATCTCTACAGGAGAAAGTTTACGTTGGTTAGTGACCATGAACCCTTAAGATGGATAAACTCTATAAAAGATCCAGGGCAGAGGCTAATCAGATGGCGACTAAAACTCCGTGATTATGAGTATGAGTTCGTACACAAAGCCGGAAAATTGAACGTGAACGCCGATGCATTGTCAAGGAACCCAGCCGACTGCTGTAGCACGGATGAAACCGACTCATCATCCTCTGATACATCCGATTCAGAAATTGCGGAAAGCGTTACGGATTATCAGACTCAATCTATATTATCGGTAGAATCTAGGCTATATCCAGTAGAGCCAAATCCTTCCAATTCCAAACAAGCGACAAGGACCAGACGCGTAACAACGCCAACTACACGAACCACCTCCGAACAACCAATTATCCCTAAACCCTTAACCTCTAGATTAGGGAGACCACCAGGATCCAAAAGCAAACCCAAGACACCACCATCACTGGAAAGACGTGTAATAGCTCAAAGAACCAGATCAAAAGCTGGAATTATACCTACCCCTTTTCCATCTGAGGATTCTGCTCCTACTACACCATCGCAGGAAAATCCAAATCCTTCAATCGAGGCCCAGACCAGTTCTGACACCGAAAAGTTAGAGGAACACGACATCCCCATATTCCGTGAACGACACAGTGCATTCTCGAACATATTACCTCAATCGGAAATCTCAACAAACCCAAAACCTCTAACACGAAACAAACTGCGGATCACACACAACAGGTAGAGCCTACCATTAGTTCACCAGCTGTGGCAAGCCCAGTTGCAATAGAATTGCCCGAGACCAGAGAGGAGGATAGCGACTTACCTGAACAACCTCAAACATTACCCCCAGTTAACTTGCAGGAATTACAATCATCTTTCTCTCGATTTGACGAAATAGAGAGAAGTAGACTAGGACAGGAGACAGTCGAAGGCGAGGAGGATTTAGAAACTAGCGACGGGAGCGATGATGAGCATATACCCGGGGTAATCGAAGAACTTTATAAGCAATTGGCGGAAAAAGAGGAAGTAGAATCCGGGACTCTTATTGAACCGAGACAAACCCATTCTAGATCGGCAATTTCCACGCCAATGCCAGCCCACAGACCTCTGGCACTGTCTACACCCTATCCTTCTTCTAAGGAGGGAGGCAAACTTAGTAACAGAACCGAGAACGCCGATAAGGCAAGAGAACTATCTATACCCGTACCAGCATCAAATCCGTTATTAACATCAGGCACTCTAGATACGCGTATTACAGAATCAATACCATTAGAAGTACCAGAAGAACCAACCAAAATAGAATACAGTAGAGAAAACCTAACTTACTATCGATCAAATTATGTTCACTTCCTTTCAGCCGACTGCGAACTAGTAACCCCCATCACTAAATTATTATTCGATCTAGGCATTATCGACCTCACCGATATGAAAATGGAAAAACCGAAGGTGGGCCAAATTCTTATTACAAAGAACGGCAGCCACTCAACTTTTAGCGTTGTGATTAAATAACACCATTATGATGAAATCGCCTATAATAATTTAGAGATAGCATTACAAAACCTAAAAGCTATTCTGCTGGAGGCAGGTATTAAAGCTTTTAGAATTTCACAGAATGGTGATCTCTCAGACACACTGCCCCAGAGTACCTTAGCAAAACTGTTAGTGCATACTTTTAGGGACACAGATGTGAAAATCACCATGTGTACAGGAACAGTTCAAATACCCCCAGAACCTCTGCGTACCAGAATAATCTTGGAACTGCACGAAGGTTTAATTGGAGGTCATAAGGGAGTTACTAAGACATATCGCAGAATAAGGGAAAGATTTTACTGGCCTAAGATGAAGAACGACATAATAACGAAATAATAACGACGACATAACACCAAGTGGCAATAGACACATTCTAACTATGCAAGACCAATTATCAAAATACTGCATAGCGGTACCAGTACCCAACATCAAAGCCGAAACAGTAGCTCATGCCCTAATCACAAACCTAATTTTAAAATATGGAGCACCCAGAATCATACTATCCGACAAAAGTACGAACTTCATCAACAAAATTTTCCAACATATCGCAAAAATATTTCGTATGAGACACGTAACTACGTCAGGTTACCGGCCACAGACAAATGGATCATTAGAAAGAAGCCACATAGTCCTAACGGAATACATTTCCCACTATATAGATAAATTCGATGACTGGGACAGATTAGTACCTTTCGCTACATTCTCCTACAATACATCAGTGCATGAAGCCGCAAATTTTACCTCACACGAGATAATATTCGGAAAATTGGCACGCATACCCTCTGAATTTCCGATCGAAAAAGACTATCCCACTTACAATTCCTATTTAACCGATCTAATTGGTCGATTATCCGAGATGCAAGTAGTAGCTGGAGAAAATTCAATTCAGGCAAAGGAAAAATCCAAGATTTATTATGATCGAAACGTAAACCCTTTTCCCGGAAAAATAGGTGACCAAGCTCGAGTCTTAGTAGAACCAAAGAAAGGAAAATTCAGTCAACGATATCATGGGCCGTATGACATAGTTGGTTTCACAGATAAAAGCAACATAATATTGAGAGACGAAGACGGGAGAATATTCACCAAACATTTAGACAAAGTCAAAAGGTCAGGATAATACCGATAAATTACAGGCCGAGATGAGCCTTGCACTCGCTTGGATATTTCTCGGACTGTGGACAGCAGGAGCCACGACCGATTCATACAGAATAACACCCATCAACGCCAACCCGGGATTGTACCACGAAAAATTGTATAACGTATTTCTCCGAAGAGCCGACTGGCGTGTCATAGTATACCTAGACCCTGCTAAGATATATCATAAGTTCGAAAAGGAAGCAAAAAGTTTACACAGCGTACACCAACAGTGCAGAAACCTACCCGATTCCATCGATTGTGAAAGAATACTACAAGCGGACGCACTGCAGCGGAAAATCCGAGACTGCCTCGAACAACAGCAGCGAGTGGAAGATCTCCTAATCAACATCCCAGGGAAACCCGGCAGTGAAGACTCAGGGCGATTTCCAGCAAGTCTGAAACGACGAAAAACACCTTTCGGATTCGTGGGTTCAGCCAGCAAGACACTTTTCGGTACCCTCAACGAGGAAGATGCAGCATATTTCAACAGTGAAATCGACAAACTCTACCAAGGGCAGCATGACATGGCTAACGTCATGCAAAACTACACTCATATTGTAGCTACAGACCTTCATCAGATCCATCAAGGCATCCACGGGGCAATTCAATCGATAGCAAGGAACCGTGAAAGAATAAACAGAATTCTCAATTTTGCTAATGCAGAAAGAATCCTAAACTATACTGTATCCCTGATGCAGTACAATGACAATTTGAATCGAATACTGGACCAATATATCACCAGCTCCAAAGACCTGGAAGAGATAGTAAGATCAGCTGAAAGGGGCAATTTACATCCAGCGTTATTGAGTATACCCAAATTCCGCAGCATCAGCTTAGAAATTCAGCAAGTTGCAACACAGTATCGGCTGCCTTACAGGGAGGACCAGATTTCCGAAATAATGAAACTGGCTCGAGTAGCAATATACAGACCAAATAAAATTGTATTCGGTATCTACATACCTCTTACGGACAGACTGAACTACCATATTTATAGACTGCACAGCCTACCCACATCTCAGGGCATTAGCCTAGACCAGGGGAACTTGTCAGCCTACATCAAACCAAATTCGAAGTACATGGGCTTCTCGGATGACCACACCAAGTACTTTGAAGCCAGCGAAGAATACATACAACGGTGCCTTCCTGCTGGACAAAATAGTCGTCTGTGTCCTGCTGGACTACCGATAACTGACACCGCTGATGTCCGATCATGCGAAGCGAGTCTTCTAATACGACCATCAATCTCAACATTGAAAGAATGCAACATACAGATTCGTGGCCAACAATGGACCGAACACTGGACGCAACTTGAGACTCTAGGAGGATGGTTATACTCAACAACGGGACTAGTACCACTACGCCTGATTTGCGAAAATCAAGATTCGAGCACCATCCAAATCAAAGAAACCAGAATACTGGAGATACAAGATAAATGCATAGCCAGAACGCAACACACCACCTTGGCAGGCGCACGGACGTACAACTACCCAAAGCAGTTCTACTACGACCCCGACCTGCTGCTCAACCTCACACAGGTGTCACCGATACTCTAAACCATTCCACGACTTCTGGAAATTGGAGAGGATGCTCAATCTCTATCCGGAATAGAGCAGAAGCTGAGCGAAATTGGAAAACGACACCGAGACAAGAATCACCACTTGCGTCTGACATACGGATCTATATCGGTGGAAATCCTCATCGCAATAGGACTGGCCATACTATTTTTCAAGAAAATCCTACCAACATTACGCCAAAAGACTTTGAAACCCTCATTAACAAAAATCCCGAAACAAATAGTTGAAATTCCGCTAACGCGAATTGACTTCGCGACTCAATCAAAGCCTCAACCCAAGATCGAACCGGTGGTGCAGAGAGTCATGGTACACTGACACCACCCGATGATCACGTTGTAACTGCATCAGGAGACTCGGTAGAGTCTCCGCGCCAAGTAGTGAAGGCGTAGCCGAACGACCCAGCAGGACTCCCGAGGCTCTATTATCCCGAACCATAACGATTTAGCCCGTGTGCAAAATTGTCCCCGAATTTGTTTCTGCAATTTCTCAGAGATTTGCTGCACGAAGTAATTCTTTTGGGTCTTATATTTGTATGACCTAAATCGTAATGGAATCGGTCCATTAGTTCAGGAGATATAAATCTTTGAAATATTTCTCGTGTAGCGAAAAGTTACTGAAATTTTTCTTCTTCTTCATAATCAAGACCTAAAATGTCGCTTTCCATTTTTCGCCGCTAGGTGGCTGGCAGCGCCCTGTGTACGGTTGGGCGGGCGCTCGGCATCAGAATGCCTCGGACCGCCGACTAGGTAGTATCAGCCAGGTACCAGATACTATACTGAATACATAGCGCTAAGCACTGTCTTTCCCGCGGCCAACGGCGTAGAGTCACCGCAGTTATTAATAATAAACATTTAATAAGAATGACTCATTTGCTTATTAAAGTCGGTGACATTTTTACTTAAATTTCTTGAAACTTAATAACGTTTCAATGATTGCATCTGCGGTGTATATGTATAGTGAAACAAATGTCTAATTTCGCCCAAGGTTGTACTGTGTTGATTAGAAGAATCGGTGGATTCTCGGTGCCAAGCAGTTTACAAGTTCTATGTGAATATTATCATTTAAAAAAATTAGAAATGAGCACAATAGATATTTACTGCCTTATTAATAATATGTATACTTAAAGAAAATGTCGACAATTTCATGCACATGTATGAACATATTACGATTTTTTTCTTTTCGAATGTTGAATAAGAGATTCGGTAAATTAACGCTGATTCGAAGATTCAATAGTATAACCACGTTAACGAATTTTTCTTATTCTTGCAATTTGTTGTTAAGCCATAGTCAGATAGCTCTATTTTATGTCTGGGACCCGCATGATTGGAATGAGGGGCGCGCGGAGCACGAGGGGTCCAAGCTCACCCGTGCTGGGCAGGTATCAACTCAGGTATCCCCCAATAGGGTCAGATACGGTAGGGTAATAATTGACAGACGAGCAATCCCACATTTCACTCCAGTATCTGTCACGTTATGAACTGGTTTCTGAATATACTCCTAAAATAACATCAAAATCAAAATTTCAAATCAATAGTTTATAACAACCGGCTCAGTTCCTCTGTCGAGTATAGTATTCAGTATTTTTCTTTGATCCGATTAGAATCATTATCTTAGGAGATATCAATGAACTCCTGTTCCAAGAGATTAGATTTTAATACTAACGGCATCGTGTGTAATTGTTATATGAGATTGACATTCCAGTTGTTGGGATTCTACAATATAACCTACAGTCAATCACAGTTTTGCAATGTCGAATTATCGGTAATACCCTTCATAATTCGATAATAATGCACTTTAATGAAACTGTTTTTCAATTCTGTAGGTGCCTGGGATTGCCAAGCACGAGGTTGAGGGATGTCAAGGATTGCTGAGGTTTTTCGTAAACACTTATTTTCAGTTTATTCGATTCAGTCTTTAAGTACACAAATCGCGGACGCCACCACGTGCACGCGAGAGACTGCGTTCCTTCCGCGACTTCACGGTTACCCGTCTTTTTCTCTTGGGCCCTTATTGTCGCACCTCCGTGGTTCTCCCTACTTGGCGAACCCGACCTCAAGGGATCTACTAAATTAGGACCCGACTTGGTCCAAATTCTGGCCTATAGCCCCTACGTATCCTGCGTTTCTTTTAAGTCACTTCCCTCACTGATCTCCTATTTGTCTCACTGCGTTCTCTTGTTTCTACGCACGCTCTCACGTCTCTCAGCACGCTCTCTCCGCTCGCGCATGCTCTGCCGCTTGCGCGAGCTCTTAGTGCCACTCTTTCTTTTGCCTCTTACAGGTCGGCCTCCTGCAAATTGTGGGTCGACCTCGAACCACTTACTCGTATACAAATTCGTTTTGTTCTTAACCTACTTCCATAATATTATTAATACTCGTTTCCTTAATTCCTAGTTTCGTCTTCTCCATGATCGGAGTTTTCGGTATTTACTGATTGTTTAACGCGTATCCACAGCTTCAATTTATCCGAGGATCAGGAGACTCGGTAGAGTCTCGCGCCAAGTAGTAGTTATATATATAGTACAGCGCGCGACTACCGAGGATACTTATCCCGAAGTGTAGCGGTTTTCGTCCGCTATAAAACTTTCACCTCGATTTATGGAAAAGTTACAGCTCCAAGGATTTATTTCTGAATTTTGTATTTTTTCGTTGATTTTTCTGAATCGAATGAGCCAAGAATCAAGGGAATCGGTTCAGTCGTTCAAGAGATATAGATTTCTCCTGCTTATTCTTCTCGTGAAAACGGCAAGGCAAATTAAGATTCAGGGGAACATGTTCCTAAAAATGTGACTTTCACTTTTCTCATACGAGATGGCAGCAAACGGAAATATCGTATTTACGTTACCGATGTAGAATCTGTAATCTGTGTCATACCGACACATTGGTTCAGCAGGTTATGCCATGGCTGGTTATGTGTCATAATGGTTATGTGACACAGTTCAATTTTATTATTTTATTTTATTCCAGATTCCATACTTTTATTTAGTTAATAAAAGAGTATAGTGTCCTTGCCCCTGTCCCTGTAATCTTATCATTATTAAGAATTATGAAGTGTCAAATGTGTTTGGTGAACGAGTGCTGATTACCAATAGTTAAAATTGTCAAGAGTGTAGCATATTTATCTTTAAAGCAATATTAGCAATTATTTATTTACAGTTCAAGGGAATGCTCGGTATTAGTAATCAGTACTTGCTTACGTAGACTAATTTCAGCACTTTAGGTTTGCGCTCCGTCAGCTAGGTATTTGACAGTCAGGAATAATTTGTAAAGTGTTAAGTCCAATCATTTAAAATCAGGAGACTCGGTAGAGTCTCGCGCCAAGTAGTAGTAGTAGCGCGAGACCGCTAAGGCTCCTTATCCCGAACCAACATGATTTTCGGCCCGTCTCAAACTTTCACTTTGATTCTTGCAACAGTTATAGCTCAAAGGCGAAACTTATGAATTAAACCTAGGTCCGTTGATTTTTCTGAATCCAACGAGCCAACAAACAAGACAATCGGTTCAGTGGTTGAGGAGATATGAATTTCTCATGCGTATTTTCTGGCGAGTAAAGATAGGATTTTAAGAAGTCAGGTTTGCGTTTTTCTTTAAGAATTCCTCAAATGTCCACCTAACATTCCTTCCGCTAGCGGAGCCGATCGCTGCACATCAGTCGACGATCGAACGGTCGATGGGTGGTTATTGCACATTTTATATAAGGTCGAAGTGTTTCCATGATAAATCTTTTCCCCGCAAAGAGGGGAATTCTTATTCCCAACCATATAATTGTAATTGTTGTTCAGGCGACCACGAGGGTAATTATTGATGAATCTAACCAAAAGCTTCAGAAAAGCTATCCTTGGGGTTATATCTATATATTGTATAACATTCTCTAAAAGTTTATAATTTGTTTATAACAAATGTTGTTAAAATTGACATCCGACGCCGCGGATGGCTTCCAACGGCCTTCAAAACATGCCTCTGTGATTTTCAAGAATTTGTTTATCAATTTGTTTAAACAATTTAAGTTGCAAAATTCAGATTCGTACTCTACATATGCATGTTACTAGGAAACGAGTATGATTAAGGAAACAAACGAGAGATTTTAACATTGCAAAATTAATTGTTATAGTGAAACTGTAGAGAGAATCGTGGCAGTTCCAAGTCCCGGTCGGGACAATCCGGCCGTTCGCCGAGTCAGCTACAGAAATTTGATGGGCGAGATGGAACTGCTCGCGATGTCTATCGCATGATCCAGCCTACAAATTTATGTTATATATGTCAGTTCTCGAAACATGCATATGTTCAACTGTTTCGATCCCTTTTTTTGCGGCGCTCGCTTATCGCTTTTACATTCTTGAACTAGGAGCTCCCAGCTCCCGAGGTTCCGAGACTGTCCCAAGTACGCATACTATACGTATAGTATGTACGTATGCGTACTATAGCATACGACGTACGAACGAAAGGGTTGTAGCTATACATGTGACAATAGTAAAAAGATTTTCCATAGCTTTTTCACATAAAAATTTCTCACTTTGTCGACGATCGAGCGATTGATGTTGTTGGTTGGTTATCTGCCAGATTGGTTAGTTATATGCAGAGTATACTTTTCTACTTTGGTTATGTGGCAACATTCTGTGTTTTTTACTATCCTAATGATTCATAATGATTATTTACTTAGGAACTTATAGGTATTTCACTTATTAATTACGTGGTTCTGGTTCGTACCAGTTCAGACCGCAATAAACTTGTAATACTACACAGTATACGTTATAAAGTATGAAGTGAGAAAATTATCAATCGTGTAGTTCAGAAGCTTTCACTAAATTAATGTGTAATTTTGGGATGTGCTAGCTTAGGCGGTTGATAATTCTGACACTTATAATGTATGCTATATTACGTTTCTATACTGTTACTTTTGATTGCTAGTAAATGAGCATTATGTTTGACTGACTCTAAAAGAGCACTAAGAAATGGTAATAATATTCTTGTGAGAATTTGCGAATAGATGAAATAGCAGTGGGAAAATGGGAAACTTATCCATAGCACATACCGCGAAGTTTCAAAACTGTCAACTGCGTAGCACAAAAGAAGAATAAGTAGGTAAACGAATGCCGATTACTAGTGGCTAGTAAGTTGAACATGTTTTATCTTAATACTTCAATAATGTTCTCGTACATCCTCATGTACAATCTAAATATGGAGTATCGAAATTGGCAAGTGCATAGTTCAAGGAACGCTTAAGGCAAAGAATTCAAACTTAGTAAGTATTGTTTCCCAATCATTGTCATTTAGGGATATATTAGCTATAGGTAATCAATAGTGGCATAGCAAATTTTAACTGTTTAGTTTAAGAAGTTTCGGAGTTCATAATTTTGTAACATATGCTACGTTAAGTTTTTTGACTATTTCTTTGTTATTTCTAAATATTACTGGTACATCAGCATTATGCTTTGCTTGATTTTGATAATGCAGTAAGAAATGTGTTTCAGTGATAATTTAGAAATATAGATCAAACAGCAGTCAAGAAATTTACACGTACTGTACAGCAAAATATTTAAAAATTCGAAATTGTCAAGTATGGGGCTCGACAACTACTTTAGTTAAAGAGTTCCAATTCAGTAAACAGGCGCTGATTATTACAAATAGCTATCATGCTCCTAACGTGGAAAGTTCACAACCTGGAACTCTCCGATTTGGACTTAATATAGCTCAAAATGTGCGCGGCAACGGTAGTAATTAGATCCTAGAATACTAGCCGTTTATAGCCAGCTATTTGCCTTAAAAATTGCTTCAAATGTTGAAAATGCTTAAACTTTAACATCCTGCAATCGGGATGGTGAATCGTTTGTTTGCTGTCCTCGAGGAAAGAAACATAAAGCCTGTAGACAATTTTATTGCAAAATCAATATTTTGGGTAGCAATTTTGTTTATTTACTTACTTCTCCATTTCCATGGCCTGGCGTCATTCTCTATCTATACATATTGCTTTTGTTCCTTCTTTCGCAATAGACTTTTGTCGGCATTGGCCGTAGCTTGGCCTATTTCTTTGTTTGCTATTTTATGAATTGTAAAAATAAATAGTTAACCTTTCGTTAACAAGAGCAGGGTAGTCGCACGAGCGAAAGGTCGCGCGTCTTTTCCGCATTTTCATACTTTGAAGGCATTTTGAACACAAATGGCTGGCTATAAATGACCATTACTCTAGGATCTAATTATTGACACTGTAATAAGCGCACATTGGAGAGATCCAGAACATGGATTCTTATGTGCATGTTTAAGTCATAAATATATTGTAACATTAAAATTACATTATAATATAAACATGCGTATAGGAGATGGTACACATTTTAACATAAATGATACTTGACATTTTAACAAAATGATACTTTTAAATTTTTTTATCAAACCATTGGTAAATAATTAATATTTTTGTTGTCTTTATTGTTAAGCATTAACTAACAAAAAGACATGAAATCCGTCCAAAAACATTAAAATGTAAAAAAATGCGCCAAGTAGCAGTTTGAATCCCCTACAAAATTGAGATATAACAAAAAAGATATAGATATCATTTAAGAAAGCCAAGCTTTCATTCAATGATACCTCGATTTAACTCGCATTATCAATTAACAATAAATTAACAATAAATTACCGATTAACAATACAAAAAATCTTGGCGTGTGCGCACTTCATTCGAGGCACCTGTTCCGGCAATGTTACTAAAAAACGTTTAAAGAAACATATACGCGATGAACGGAGAACCTCCTTCTTATCGATATTGGGAAAGAATGATGTCCTTGTCAGTTATGACAATGAGACACTGGACAATGCTCATGAAATCGAAGAATATTCATTTATTGGAGGCAAAAAATGGTAAAACAAGGTCGCTGTATATAGTATATATGATTCAAAATGAAAGATTTATTAGGATTTACTCACATTGTAGTAAAGTCAGTGATAGGTTTAACACCAGTACTACCGAACGAGTCGAAATGACTTGTTTTTACGTGGATCGTTATAGCAGCATAACAATCGTCGGTAGTTCTAGTGATAAATCAGTTTTCCATTGCCTTTTTACCTCGCAATGAAGTGCGCACACGCCAAGATTTTTTGTATTGTTAATCGGTAATTTATTGTTAATTTATTGTTAATTGATAATGCGAGTTAAATCGAGGTATCATTGAATGAAAGCTTGGCTTTTTTAAATGATATCTATATCTTTTTTGTTATATCTCAATTTTGTAGGGGATTCAAACTGCTACTTGGCGCATTTTTTTACATTTTAATGTTTTTGGACGGATTTCAATATATTATAGCTATTGGGAATCTCTGTTTTGCTACTCTGAATCATTATTTGATTTAACGCTTTAGAATTATAATATATAAACCAAGCAGAATGCTCATAGGCAATCTAATTTAGTTATATTATGATCATGACTGTCAAGTTCATCGCTCAAGGAACACTTCAGCTAAAGAATAAAATGAATCAAGCAAGCAATAATTATCAATCATGTGTCATTGAGCGATATACTAGCTATTGGTAATCAGTACTTATTTAACAAATTTTATTACATTAGATTATGCGCTCCCTGAGCTACGCATTTGGCTTTCAAGATACACCAATGTTAGAGTGCGTATGAGGGTATAGTTTATCTAATTTGCAATTTAAATGCATCCTAGCTATTGGTAATTTTTCTTTTGCTAATGTGAATTTGTCAAGTGCAAAGTATATTATCTGAGGAATCTATATTCTCACATTCAGCTCAATTTCTTAGATCTCCTCCTATGTGCATGATTAAGTTATAAATACATTGTAACATTAAAGTTACATTATAACATAAACAGGCACATAGGTGATGTTGCATATTTGAACAGAAATGGCACTTGACATTTTAATAAAATTTTACTTTTAAATTTATTAATTAAACCATTGATAAATACTTAGAATTTTTATTGTCTTTATTGTTAAGCATTAACTAACAAAAAGACATGAAATCCGTCCAAAAACATTAAAATGTAAGAAAATGCGCCAAGTAGCAGTTGGATTTCCCCACAAAAATATAACAAATATAATATGTAATGAAATATAACAAAAAAAAATAGATATCATACAAGAAAGCCAAGCTTTCATTCAAAGATACCTCGATTTAACTCGCATTAGCAATTAACAATAAGTTAACAATAAATTACCGATTAACAATACAAAAAATCTTGGCGTGTGCGCGCTTCATTCCGAGGTAAAAAGGCAATGGAAAACTGATTTAACACTAGAACTACCAACGATTGTTATGCTGTGATAACGAACCACGTCAAAAAAAGTCATTTCAACTCGTTCGGTAGTACTGGTGTTAAACCTAACACTGACTTTACTACAAAATAAGTAAATCCTAATAAATCTTTCATTTTCAATCATATATACTATATACAGCGGCCTTGTTATCCCATTTTTGCCTCCGATATATGAATATTCTCCGATTTCATGAGCATTGTCCAGTGCCTCATAACTGACAAGGAGATCATTTTTCCCGATATTGATAAGAAGGAGGTTCTCAGTTCATCGCGTATATGTTTCTTTAAAAGTTTTTTAGTAATATTACCGGAGCAAGTGCCTCGAATGAAGCGCGTACACGCCAAGATTTTTTGTATTGTTAATCGGTAATTTATTGTTAACTTATTGTTAATTGCTAATGCGAGTTAAATCGAGGTATCTTTGAATGAAAGCTTGGCTTTCTTGTATGATATCTATTTTTTTTTGTTATATTTCATTATATATTATATTTGTTATATTTTTGTGGGGAAATCCAACTGCTACTTGGCGCATTTTCTTACATTTTAATGTTTTTGGACGGATAATATATTATTATACGGTTTAGCCGATATATTGAATCCGGGAATATCTGTCACGACGTATCTGTTGGACTTTAATACGGCTTTTATTTGGTAGGGCCCCTTATACTTAGGTTCTAATTTCTTACTTCCTCCTAAGTTTCTGATCATAACGAGATCTCCTGCATGATACAGGGTGGGCTTTCTATGTTTGCGATCATAGCGCTCCTTGTTATAGTTTTGTAAAGCTATATTGACTTCTTGTGCGTTATCACGTAACTTATCTCGGTCTTCTACCAAGTTTCTTTCTACTTCCGCCAGTTGGTTTATAAAGCTTGACAACATTTTGTCCGAATGTGATCTTTAGTCATATCCAAGTAATAATTTGCTCGGAGTGCTGTTAATGGCCTTGTGGTGCGTATTATTAAGTACGTATTGCACTCTACCCATATTCTCGTCCCATTTTTCCGGACTTAGCACCGTTTTAGCTATTATAGCTTTCAGGAATCTATTGACTCTCTCCACCTGACCATTAGCCCACGGCGATGCTACGGTTACTTTAACATGTTCTATACTTATATTAGTTACAAAATCCTCAAACTCCTGACTAGTGAAGGCGGTACCTCGATCGCTAACTATCCGGCGAGGCCTCCCGAATATACTGAACAAATCAGTCAAATGAGCGATTACTTCTCTTGAACTGGTAGTTCTGGTTGCTCGAAGCCATACGAATTTCGTAAACGCATCTATAATAACGAGAATGTGTTTGTGACTATCTTCCGCTCTTTCTAAAGGTCAAAAGTGGTCGATATGTATTGTATCAAAGGGAATGGAGCCTTTATCGATAGAGGACAATTCTCCTTCTAACCAGTTCGCTGCTTCCGAGAAGCTTACACATTTGACACAGTTATCAATATGTTCGCGTATTCTCATTTTCATATAAGGGAACCAATAGTTTTGTAGTACACCCTGCATAACCTTTTCTAAACCTACATGGCCCATTTCATCGTGATATACTCTAATAATATTTACGATCATCGTTTCTGGCACCATGAACAAATTTCTATCTTGTCATTTTCGAAAAACTAATCCCTCTGATAACAAAAATTTTTTCCGATCTTGTATTTCTAGAGACGCCGCTAATTTCTTAATTGTTGGATCAGACAGTTGCTTATACATGAGCTCATCTTCGAGCGTCAACGCTTCAATAACTAGAATATTTCGGCTTAAAGCATCAACATGAGACATTCTCTCCGCTGCTCTATGAACAGTTTCAAAGCTATAGTTTTGTAGAGCCAACGTCCAACGCGCGATCCTTGGGTTTATATTAATTTTCCTTATTGCTAACGCTAACGAGTTACAATCTGTTATGACCTTAAACGGAATACCTTGTAGATATACGTGAAATCTTTCAATGGCCTTGACCATGGCCAATGTTTCCAGTTCATAGCTATGATACCTTTTTTCGATATCCGAGGTTGCGCGGCTATAATATGCTATGGGAGCAAATCCCCCGTCTGCTTGCTTTTGCAACAATATAGCCCCAAATCCTAAAGCACTTGCATCTGTGTGCAGTTCGGTTTCTGATGCCGGATTGTATAGACGTAGTACTGGGTAGGAAACTAGATTTTCCTTTAGCCCTTTATATGCTTTGACACATTCCTCTGTAAATTTAAAGTCTACTGCCTTTCTCGTAAGTCTATGCAGAGGTTCTGCCTTAATAGCGTAGTCTTTAATAAATTTCCTGAAATAGTTTGTTAATCCTAAGAAACTTCGTAATTGTTTCAGGTTTTTTGGCATCGGATATTCCAGAATAGCTTGCACGTGCCTATCGCTCATAGTGATTCCTTTTTCACTAATGTTGTATCCTAAATACTCTATATTTCTTTGCAAGAATGAACACTTGGACAAATTCAGTTCCAAATTGTACTGTTTTAAAATGATGAGGACTTCCTCTAAGACTTGAAGATTCTCTTCTATCGTTACGGTAGCGATGAGCATATCATCCATATATATCAGTAATTTTTCGTTTCTTACTAAGTCTCTAAAAATAGCCAGAACTCTTTTTTGGAATTCCGCTGGCGCTTCGGAATAACCAAAAGGCAGCTTTACGAACTCGAATTGACCCTCCGGAGTTGCGAATGAAAAATATTTAGTGTTGTCTGGGTGAACGGTAATCTGATGGAAGCCATCCTTTAGATCCAAACTAGAGAAGACCTTTTTCCCATATAGCTTATTTACTTGGTCTTCTATGACTGGGAAAGGGTATCTTTGCTTGAAAACCCTTTGATTCAATGGTCGCAAATCAATACACATGCGTATCTGTCTGTTCCTTTTCCTTACTGGAACAACTCGGGCACAATACGGCGATACGCTTGGTTTAATTATACCTCTCTCCAATAAATTGTCGGTGATCTCCCTCAGTTGTTTACGCTCTTCGTGCGACATACGCCTGGGAGCATAAGAATAGAGCGAAGTGTCTTTTAGGTGAATACGAACCGTATATTTATCGCTGACTCTAGGAATGTCCAACGTTTCCACTCTTTGGAAGACCTTTAACAACTTTGCTTCTTCCATTGCATCTAGCCCTTGTTTTGCATTTTTCTGAATTGCTTCCCATTTTTCCTTGGTATCAATGGTATTGATACACAAAATCTCATTGGTAATGAAAGAAGTACTATCCTCAGCCTCCTCCATTTCCTGCAACGTTACTTTACCTCTTTCTGATATAAAACGTAAATTAGCATCATTCAGAAACTTATTTCCTAATAACAAGTCATACGGTATGGCGTCATCAGTGACTATTAGTAGTTGGGTTTTAAAGGCTTTGGTTCTGAACATTTCTAATACTAGATTAACCCTAACCTGTCCTAATACCCTCACCGTGACATTATGTACCCCACGACATAGAATATTGTTCGGTTCCTTCCTATTCTTATCTCGCACTAAGGTCTCGTACATTGTTTCTCTTATTAGATTCACATCACTGCCACTATCAATAAATGCTTTTACTAAACATTGTTGACCTTCCAGTTCGATGACTGAGACGTAGCCTAAATCAGTATTGCTGGTTCGAATGGTGTTGACGTTACCAACCCCTTTTGATGATTGTGTTGAGTGACGATCCTTTTCAACTACCTCCTTGTCCCGGTTGGGACACCGACTGCTAATGTGCCCTTTTTGTTGGCATCTGTAGCATATTATCTCCTTGGAAAAACACTCCTTGGCGATGTGTCCTGGGCGTTTACAGTTGTGCAGACTATGCCCTTCGTTGGTCCACTTCCTCCAAACTGCTTGGTAAAAGGTGGTTTAGGTAGTCCGCCCCTTGAAGGTCCTGCCATCGGTCTCATGCTGGTCGTATCCTCAGTGATTTTACGTATGTGGTCCAGAAACGCTGGTAGCTCCACGATGCCTGACCCTGTAGCCATTGGCCTGAATATTGGGTCTTTCACCCCAGCTGCTATGAGATCTATCTGATCCTGTTCGGACAGATCCAGTGTCTGCATTAAGTCTAATTTCCGATCTGTATAGTCCATTAATTTTTCCTTGTTGTGGTTCCACACTCTTTCTGTAATGCGAGCCAGCGTGGTCGCATACGTCTCCTTACGTTCAATGAATTTGGAGAGATTCTCCTTTACCCCGTTCCATGATGAGATTACCTCGAACGGTTGCCGGTCGTACCAGGCTGTAGCTCGTCCACTCAAACGGCTTGTAGCGGCTAGCAAAATTACGTCTTGCGACGCCGAACGTAAGTTAGCTACATGCTCCACTCTCCTGAGCCATTTCGAGACGCTTTCAGTCTCCTTCCCCGAGAATATCGGTATTTGTTCCGCCAGAAATTTTATTGACTCACGTCCCTGACTGGGAGCTACACTTTCGGAACGGCTTGGAAGCCTCGGCACCTCCTGTGTTATAATGGGAGACTGTGCCCTCTCCGTCCGCAGTGATTGAATGAGAGCCTCATTGTTTTCTCTCAAAATTTTCATAAACTCTGTCATTTGCGTCTGATTTATCTCTACCATTCGTGTCATTACGCTAGCTAAATCACCAGCACGTGGCTGTGGCTGACTCTGCTCACCCTCGTCAGGTCCGGATTCCATCGTCCTTTGATCAGCTTGTCGGTATCTCTCGTAATGATCTGCGATTCGATCCACCGATGCAGCCTTATTTCCCGAAGAACTTAACTCTAGTCTTCTTGCCTCGGCTCTCAGCTCCTCGTTGGTGCACTTCCCCAGTGCCGCCCTGTCCATTGTTCCATACTGATATTCACCCTTTGTCCTGCCTTTGTTCGCCGATTTTCAATATGGCCGCCTTTACGAGTAACCTCCACTTGCACGTGCATCCCACTTCTGAAAAACTGTAGGTGTCTGGGATTGCCAAGCACGAGGTTGAGGGATGTCAAGGATTGCTGAGGTTTTTCGTAAACACTTATTTTCAGTTTATTCGATTCAGTCTTTAAGTACACAAATCGCGGACGCCACCACGTGCACGCGAGAGACTGCGTTCCTTCCGCGACTTCACGGTTACCCGTCTTTTTCTCTCGGGCCCTTATTGTCGCACCTCCGCGGTTCTCCCTACTTGACGAACCCGACCTCAAGGGATCTACTGAATTAGGACCCGACTTGGTCCAAATTCTCGCCTATAGCCCCTACGTATCCTGCTTTTCTTTTAAGTCACTTCCCTCACTGATCTCCTATTTGTCTCACTGCGCTCTGTTGTCTCTACGCACGCTCTCTCCGCTCGCGCATGCTCTGCCGCTCTCGCATGCTCTTAGTGTCACTCTTTCTTTTCGCCCTTACAAATTCTGAATTATATGTTAATTCATGTCATCAGGAGACTCGATAAAGTCTCCACGCCAAGTAGTGATAAAATTTCTGCGAACTGAATCTCCGGGTTAGAATGAAACGCTTGTTAGTTTTAATGAGTATAATTCCAATAACAATAGTAGTCGTTGTGGTAAGACGCCGAATTTGCAATCTTATAGTTGCAGTTCTATTCCAAATTTCTGATATTTTGTTTATTCCTTGCTATTCAAGCAGGTGAAGAATATATAGTTTGATATAGCAATAAACTCATCTCACAATTACTCTGTGACTATCGACAGACAAACGTTTAAACCGCATTTATAATTATTTTATTATATGTCATAACCCGATACCGTGGAAGTGAAAAGACACCACTGACTGCAAAACAGATAGGAATATAGTGTGGTCACTATTCCTCGCAATTGGATGGAAGTGGAAATTATGCATCACGAGACAAGTTCATTACTAACATCAAAATATAATTTCATCTGCTTCAATAGCAAGGAATGAAAAAAAATATCACATATTTGCAGTACAACTGGAACCATGAGATTGCAAATTCGGCGTCTTACCACGACTATTATGCACTATTGTTACTGGAATTATATTCATTTAAACTAATAAGTGTTCATCCTAATAATCATAGTCCACTCTCTGGAGATTCAGTTCACAAAAATTTTATACGACACAAGACTTGATACGGTTACCATATAATTCAGAATTGAAAATCCCCCAAAAAGACATCAGAAATGTTAAAAATTTGGCCAAGTAGTTTTCTTCTACCTCCTACAAAAATCTTTTCTCCCACAAAAGTCTTTTCGATGCATACATCCTTACATATTACTGATCAAAAAGTTATGATGTCCCCCAAAAAGACATTAAGAATGTAAATAAATTCGCCAAGTAGTGTTGTTGCTCCTCCCACAAAAATCTTTTCTCCCACAACAGTGTTGTGGATTCAACAAAAATCATATTCTTCTTTTACATTGCACGAAAGTTGTACAAACAATTATTATTTCTTGTACATTCTCACATATTACTGATCAAAAAGTTATGATATCCCCCAAAAAGACATTCGACATGTTAAAAAATTCGCCAAGTAGTTTTGTTTCACCCCCCACAACATTTTTTGTCCCACAAAAGTGTTTTACCTTCAACAAAAAAGCATATTTTTCTTTGATTCACCAAAAAATTAATGGAAATCATTCGAAACGAAAGCCAAGCAACTATTCAATTATAATATTTTTTTACAAATAATTTCAAACCATTTCTTCGCAATGCCGAAGAAATTACGCTAACACCATCACAACACAAGCATGAAATACTTTATACTGCTAGGTAAGAGTTGGTTGCAGCTTTGGGGTAGAGAAACGGTATAGTAGAGTTAATCATTAATAAAACATCTGATCCTTGGCGGGCCCGGTTATTCACAAATGGAGTTTCAAGCCAATACTGCCCAAACCTGAAAACCCTCCACAACCCGCATATCCTTACACGAAATGCAACACTACACAAACTCGCCATAAACAATCACCAACTAGAGAGAGAGACAATCACCAGACCGAGCCTTGCAAGGGATCATGATCGCCAACCCCGCATTGGAAAGTATAACACTGTCCGGCGCGTCGTTGAGTGGCCAGGGTCTCTGCAGCAACAACGTCCGCACGCTTGCCCTGCACAGATGCAAGATTACCAACAATGATACACTCGCCCAAACATTCTCACAACTCACTTCTATATAAGACCTCAACCTGACCCTCGCCGAAATAACCCAACCACAACCCTTAGAAGCCTTAATTGCAAATCCCAACATCTCGTCCATACACAAATTAACCATCCGCGGCACACCTTTCGCTCCCTCCCTATACCTAGATGACGGGAGTCCAGAACTTAACCCCAGTCCAATGAACCTTGCTCCCACACTACTCCCTAGACTCACGAACGTGACCCACCTCACCGTAACCTATTGCGGCTAGGTCGGGAACGACTTCGTGACAGCGATCGGCCAACATCTGCGGAATCTCAGACACCTAGATCTGACGGGGTGCGGCAATGTACGCGGGACCGAGAGCCTCGACCCACTAGAGAATCTGACAAGACTGGAGACGCTCTTCATGAGTGAACTACACGACACAGTAACGGGGACGTTCTTACAAAGACTACGAAATCTGAGACAGTTAGAATGCAGGGACAATTAGGGACTGACAAATGACGACTTAACACCCCTACTATTAAACCACACCACCTAACCGAAGTGAGCTTAGAGGGATGCGAGAATATCAGCAGGGGGGTGGTCGAGGCTGCCTACTTAGCAATAAGAGATCGGCCAACACAACGCGACACTTGTTCCTGGGAGGCACTGGCGCAAGACGGAACAGACACGACAGGACGAACTTGTACCTACGAATCTACTACGACAGAAATACTACACCGCCATAAACAGAAACGCAACCCCACACAGACACCCTTTACCTAAGGTTTGGTATTACGATTAAGGGGCTAGACTCCGGTGCTCGCGGTACTGCAGAGTCGCTGCGTTACCGGCACAATTAGGCCAAAATATGGGTTGAAATCTCCGCGAGTTTCTCGCTTATATGAAATGATTTTGAGTTGTGAGAGGTGTCAATCGAAAGAAGAAAGTTCAATAAATGTCTACCTGGTCCTGTTTTTATGAACTATGCTGTCTTTTAGTAATAATAATGTGCCAAATATGGCCGAAACGACAACGATCGACCCCTTTTACTCGCGAGTTTTTATGGCAGTACAGCAGTTTTGTCTCAAAAACTAACACCAGGGAGACCTGGATGGTACTTTCTTCTGCCGATTGACACCTGTCACAACACAAAATCATTTCATATAAGCGAGAAACTCGCGGAGATTTTGCAGCATCGCTTCTGATGCTCCATTGCCATATTGTCGATATACAGAGCGGTATAGCTGGGTACTTTAGGTGGACCATTGGGTCCGAGATGGCGCCTAATTGAGAGGGCTGCTCTGAACTGTTTGACAGCTTTGACAGCAAGTTCTGGGGTTAGGCATACACGCGATGCAGATATACTTCACAACAATATGATTTTACAACAATGCCCTACCCTTACCTATGTTTTTTAACTGTGGGATTTATCAGATTGTAGTAAATAGTTCCTTAGTTCATAGTAAATAGTAATGACTTGTTTTGCATCATTAGAAGTGCAACAATATTCCAATGTCTTTACCAAATGCAGTGTCTTGTTATTTAAATATTTTTATGCTGTTGTAATAATTTGGGCCTTTCCTATTATGAATGAGAGCCTACATAACTGTATTGTTTTAGATAGTGTAAAATTATGATGAACAGAGTTGATCTTCCAGTTTTTGTATGTTTCAAAAAAGTTGAACTCAACAACCAAACGCTTGGTGAATACAGTTGTGTGAGTTTGAATCAATAGACATTTATTCAATAATGTGAGGCTTTTGAATCTTAGTAATCAAAAGGAAGTTACAGGTCTGCAAACATATCTTTGAACTGAAGCATTTAGATCTGCGTAACAGTTCTTTGCAAATGATTTTTGTGAATAGGATTGTCTAATCGAGATCTGCTATTTCATAATTACTTTTATCGTTATAGTATAAACCGGAATGAAATGGAGTTGTGCATACTTTTTGCCAAAGTACTCTTCATTGTATTGAATGCTTCACTGTCAAAAATATGTGCATGGAGGTAATATGTCAACCATCCTTGGTTTTGCTATATCTGATACTAGAATCAGAGGACTGTTACGTAGAACTAATATTTCAATACAAAGATACGTGTGAGCACTGGTAGATGCCTTTATAGTTTTTAAGGTTTATAGGCCTCAAATTATTGTGCAAATATGTATTGATTCAAGTTGAAGTGGCATATTATTTTATTTTTGGGATTTTTAAAAATGCAATGCTGTATTTGTTTTTGCAAAATAGAAATCATTCCCATAGCTGAAATGCATACACACTCCTAATATTCCTAGCACAGACGTATGATAACATTGCTCCTCAACAGAGTTACTATGCATTCTCAGCGCATAGATGTATATTATTTGTCCTACATATCTATAGAAACTGTCATAACACATCTCAAACTGGGAATCGAACTCATGACTTACTATTCGAATCTCTTTGCCATGCTGAGGCACTACTTCAACTACTATTCTCATTACGTGTTTTCTATCCAAAAAAAACTGCAACCACCATTTATTACAAAAAAAAAGGAACAGCTACGGCTAGTCGGCTACAGTTTTGATCTGTACACGTAGAGTAATATTTCATTAAAAAAAATATTGATTTTGTAGGAAAGTATATACGCGTATTCATATAATCATTCGAATCGTTCAACGTCATACGAATCATTCAAATCATAATCTTCAAGATTTTGTCTGATCATATTCTTTTTCCATCAATCTCATATCTTCGTGCCATACTAAAAACAGTTTAAATTGTAATAATGCCACGTTTTGGACACAATTGTATAATATGAAACAGGATAGTTGCGGCGTTTCATAAATATCTGGTTGTCCAAAATGTAATTACAGACATAGAGCAAAATCACAGTTCGCGTCTCTTTTTGTATTTCCTGTTTTTCCTTTACTTTATGTTTTTATAAAATCGACATTCAATGAATTCTATGTATCGCTATACTTTTGGCAATAGACATATACGTAACATGCGTATAATGTGAGACAGTCTATTACAGTCGAAAGGAAACAGAGACACACTGATCCCCATATATAGTATAATATGCTATAGTATAGCATAGGCACATACTATACGTATAGTATGCGTACTTGGGACTCGGGTCGGACTCGGTCTCGGAACCTCGGGAGCTGGGAGCTCCCCAGTTCAAGATCGTAAAAACGATAAGCGAGTGCCGCAAAAAAAGGGGATCGAAACAGATGAACGTATGCATGTGTTGAAAGCCGATACACACACATTTGTCGGCTGGATCATGCGATAGACATCGCGAGCAGCTCCATCTCGCCCGTCAAATTCTGTAGGTAACACAGCGAACGGCTAACTCGCTAAAAGTCACGTGGGTACCTTAGCCCCTTAAGCTTACGCAAATTGGGTTACCCGTCATCGAAATGCCAAGCCGAAGGTAGAAATAACCGACTTGACTGACCGTGACGTACATAACGAGGACATCACCGAGGACGATGATGATTCTAAGGAGGGAGGGGTGTTACGTCCCGCAACGACAAATCCTGGAATTTTACAGTCCCAAGTCACTTTCACGGTTAAGGAGCATTTCGCCACCCGATGCCGAATAGCCGAATTCCAAATCATTGCCAAACCATCGAACGGCCGAGGAATTCGAGCTCGATATCCGGTACGAAATGCGAAGTTAGGGCATTCCAAAGTTAGGACACCATGAGCACGATTTGGAAGACAAATACGTACCCGGCAATTAGACTAACAATAAAACTATATCAATTGAAACAAATCCCAACAGACTGCGCTCGGGCTATGACACGCGTAGGTGTGAATGAACAGAACGGAGCGAATGAAAACAGTACAGTAAAAACTCAGTCAAAGGTGAATGCACGCAACGAATCCGTCAGCGAATTCCGGCCGGTCACCCACCGACGATAGCAACGACAGCAAAAGACGCTAGCCGGGCCAATGCACCCGAACGGGTGGCACGCGTAAAACTGCAAGAACTGCAATTATGTAGGCCACTCGGGTGGGAAAGCCGAACTGTTATTAACCCGAGACCCAAAGGAATCAAACACTCTTCGTTGTCAAATCGCATTGAGCGTTTCGAAAAAGTTCACAATTCATTTAGAGCCGGAGTTACACTCGCGAGTACAATCGGGAAAGTGAGTGCAAGGACTCGAGTTGTGCATTATCATTTGATTAAAAGTACTAGCAAGATTTTAGAATCTTTATACGTAGAAGCATAGTGTTGTGCACGTCGCTTCACCAATCTTACTACGAAGGAAGCGAGAGCGAGAAAGGAAAGACCGTAAAGACGGAAGCGAGAGCGAGAAAGGAAAGACCGTAAAGAATGAAGCGAGAGCGAGAGGGAGAGAGAGGGGGGGGGTTAGATTTAGATTTAGATTTATTAATTAGGTTCTAGGGCAGTAGAGCCCTCTCAGAACACCGACACAGAAAATATTTACAGAGAATATACATACAAATTTTCGCAAGAGTAGAGTACGACAGTACTGAACATAAAGTGGTACAAAAATAATAATAAATAAAAAAAGTAAAAAGCGATAACGAACAGAGAAGAAAATACTGCAAGAGCAAAGAGAAGAGGGAGGAAAAGTCCCGTGAGTCGCCGCCGAAAAACAAAAAGAACTTAATATTAATGAAAGAGCGCAAACTAGTCTAACTTAGTCTAAGTGTAGGAGGCAAGAAGGAGGGCAGTAAGTGCCCCCTTAAAAGATCCCTCGGAGGCGGATGCCCGAATGGAGGCCGGAAGGCCATTCCAAAATTGGGGACCCCGTACGGAGTACGAGGCCCCGAAAAAGGAGGTACGGTGAGCGGGCACCACCAAGAGGGTCCCCAGTTGACGGGAGGGGTGAGGGCCCCCCACACGTGGAGTGAGGAGCTGCCGAAAAAAGGTAGGTGTTCCGGACTGGATGGCACGGTAGAGGCTCAGCCCCAAGAAGAGGAGACGCCTTTCCCGAGCCTTAAGCCAGCCCAAACGCACATAGAATGGAGTAATGTGGGCATCACGAGGCACATCAAAGATGAAACGCACGCAGGCGTTTAGCGCACGCTGGAGTTTAAGTTCGAGGAGCACACTGGTGCCCAGGAGAGCCTGGCAGCAGTAATCCAGGTGTGGCAGAATGAGGGAGGAAACGAGCTTAATCCTAAGGCCCCGCGGTAACGCAGCACCGTGACGTCTCAGCCCCGCAAGCACGCCATAGACCTTACTGCAGACGTGTCGCGTGTGATCCCCCCAGTCGAGAGTGGGCGATATGTGCAAGCCCAGCGAGACGACTCGAGAGCCGTACGGGATGGGTGTACCGTCCATCTGAACCAGGGGGGCACCAGCAACACGCTGCAAGCCCAGGGCACGAGC
The DNA here is from genome assembly GCA_964023945.1 of Ectemnius cavifrons. Taxonomy (NCBI): domain Eukaryota; kingdom Metazoa; phylum Arthropoda; class Insecta; order Hymenoptera; family Crabronidae; genus Ectemnius; species Ectemnius cavifrons. The sequence goes on along the minus strand of OZ030376.1, from coordinate 6,743,950 downwards.
AGAGCCAAGCATCAGGCACTGCGTCTTAGAGATATTAAGTTTGAGAGAATTCATCGAGGACCAGGCAGAGACGCTGGCAAGGTCGGAGTTAATCCTAGTAATTGCGTCCTCTAACTCATTGTAAGGGGCAGAGATGTACAATTGTACATCGTCCGCATACTTGACCACCTTGGAGTAGAAAATAGCAGAGTTTAGATCATGTATATAGAGGGAAAAAAGGAAGGGTCCAAGGACGGAGCCTTGCGGCACGCCCGAGTAGACCGGGGACCAGCGAGAGGAGGACCGAGCGATTCTGACCGCCTGCACCCTATTCGTGAGGTAGGACCAGATCCACCGTAGGACCGGAAGAGAAAGATTAAAAGAGTGGAGTTTAGTGAGAAGAAGAGAGTGGTCCACGGTGTCAAAGGCCTTGGAAAAGTCGAGACAGACCAGGATTGTGACCATCCGCTGATCAGCAGCAAGACGGACGTCCTCCAGGAGTGTCAGGAGAGCAGTCTGGGTGGAACGGTTTTTTACAAAACCATGTTGCGAGGGGTCCAACTTTCCAGAGTTATCGAGAAAATTCTGAAGGTCAGTGAGGACCAACCTCTCAAGGATCTTAGAAAGCTCAGGAAGGATGGAGATTGGGCGAAAATCAGCAAGTGCAGAGGCGTTCGGCTTTTTAGGCAAGGGGGTAATAAAGGACCGCCTCCAGGCGGCGGGGAAAGTAGAGAAAGTGAGAGAGGAGTTAAAGATTTGAAGAACAGTAGGGTAGAGAGCAGAAAAAGAGAGAGAAAGAAACCTCGCACTCAGCTCATCCGAGGGCGAGATAGACGAATTAGAAAGGCGTAGGGCGCGAGCAAGACTCTCCTCAGTGACGGGAGAGAAATAAAAAGACGAATCGTCAGAGAGACAGCTAGACGGAGACAAACAAACATGCGGGGACGGCCGGAGGGGAGGAAGCATAGGCAGAGAGAAAGAAGGTATTGAGAGTGTCCGGAGACATGGCGATAGGAGCAGGAGAGCGAGAAGGAGGAAGAACACCGAACGATTTTAGCTCGCGCCAAACTTCGTTCGGGTTAGTAAGGTTGGAGAACCTGTCATAGAGAAAGGCAGATCTAGCTCGCGCTAGAAGAGACTGAACTCTGTTACGACAGGCTCTGTACTGTGCCCGCAGCAACGGATTTCCAGATCTAATATAGGATCTCCTGAGCGAATCGCGAGACCGCATCTCGCAACGAATCTCGGGAGTGATCCAGGGAGCAGGGGGCCGTCTGACACGCAGGGATCTAAGTGGGGCATGCTCATTCAAAACACCAAGCAAGCCCGAGTTAAGACTGTCAACCAACCGATCGACACTGCTCTCACAAGAGTTCGTAGTGAGACGAATACAGCTGAGCTGCGCAATATCATTGAGAAGCGCGTCACGGTTAATTGAGCCATACCTCCGACGAAGGTCAGTAAAAGGAGCAAGGCGTGAAGTTAATGCGTACTCGAGAGAAATGAAGTCATGATTGGAGCAGCGAGGCTCTCTGGATTGAAAGAAAGAGACAACCCTGCTAGAGTCGTCCACCAGCCCAAGGTCGAGCCAGGTAGAGGATGTAGAGGTATGAAAAGTGGGAGAATAGGGGATAAAATGTAAATTTAGGCGTGAAAAAAGGTCTCCAAGGTAGACGGAGTCGAAAGAGGAGGAGCCCATGTCCGCATTCCAGTCGCCAAGAACTTCCTTATTAGGGTAATCCGAGACAATGTCAGCGAATAGGGGCTCGAAAGCGGAGACAGGTGCGTGTGGGGGGCGATAGACGACCCCCACCAGAAGAGAACCAACAGAGGGGATGACCACCTCTGTAAAGAGGTATTCAGGACTAGAAGCTAGAGAGGAGGCAGACGACGCAACTACAGAGGAGGTAAAGGAATCGCGAACGTAGAGACATACGCCTCCACCCATTCTGCCATCCCTGTCGCATCGGAGCAAGAAGTAGCCAGGTATGGCACATTGGCTGTCTGAGATGGCAGTAGACAGCCAAGATTCCGAGACCGCAACAATATCGAAGTTAGAAGAGATAATCAAGGAAGAGAGACGATCAAGGTGCGCCAAAAGAGATTGGGCATTGGCATGCCCAACTTTGAGGGAGTAGGGAGCGGCGGCGGTGGAAGACGGCGACGTACGAGAGTCAGATCCTCATGCGAGCTTAGAGGCAAGATCACTCGCGGAGTCTATCCGTACAGGAGAAGAGGAGTCAGTCTTCTTGACATAAATACTCCCGGAGCGATGCCAAACTCGTGAGTACCCACGATCGCGAGCAATGGACCGGCAGCGCGTGAGTAACGCGGAGATGTCCCGAGGCAGGTACTCGTTAATGAAAATACGCCGAGAGGACGGGCAGGCCGGGTCAACCGCCGAAACCGGCAAATCGCGCTTGGCTCTTTTGGCCGCGAGGAACGTGTTCCGGATAGAGAGAGAGAGAGAATGAATGAATGAATGAAGTTTATTAAGTTCTAGGGCATACAGGAAGCCCTCTCAGAACAAAACATAGTATAACGCAATTTACATACAGATGGAAGGCGACACACGCAAGAAAACAAGAAAACGCACGCAGTAAGAGTAAGTGAGAGTTACAAATAAAGAAAAGAAGACCATAATAAGGTCAAATCAAAATACAATAAAATAAAGAAAAGAAAGAAAATAAAATAAAATGAAATAAAGTAGAAAAGATCGGATAAGCCCGAAAACGCCGCAAAAAGGAGAGGAGAGAGAAAGACAGTGAAAAATGGCTTAAGTCTACAATAGAGGATGCAGAAATTGTTACACCTAGTCGTAGGTATTTAGTAGGAACGCCGCAAGTGAGTTCTTGAATGCCCACTCACTGTCGCATTCCCGGATACTCGCGGGGAGGGAGTTCCAGAGTAGGGGTCCTTGTACGGAATACGAGACCCCTAAGAAAGTGGTGCGATGAGTGGGCACCATAAGAAGGGTCCCTCTTTGCCGAGAGGGATACCCAGAGGAGCCTTGGATCCTAGGCGTGAGGAGCATCCTATAAGTTGAGCGGGGCGCAAACTTAATAGCCTTGAAGAGACTAAGGCCAAGAAATAGGAGACGCCTTTCCCTAACCTTCAGCCACGCGAGCCGCCGGAAAAACGGCGTGATGTGGGCGTCACGAGGAAGATCAAAAATATAGCGCACACAGGCGTTGAGCGCACGCTGTAGCCTAAGCTCAAGTGTCCCACTGATGCCCAGTAAAACCAGGCAACAGTAATCGAGGTGTGGCAGAATGAGGGAGGATACGAGCTTGATCTTTAGGCCCCGCGGCAACGCAGCACTGTGACGCCGGAGCCCCGCAAGCACACCATAGACCTTACTGCAGATGTGCCGAGTGTGATCCCCCCAGTCAAGAGTGGGCGATATGTGCAGACCCAGCGAGACGACCCGAGAGCCATACGGGATGGGTATACCGTCCATCTGAACCAGAGGGGCACCGGCAACATGCTGCAGGCCAAGGGCACGAGCAGAGCCCAACATCAAGCACTGCGTCTTAGAAACATTTAACTTAAGAGAGTTCATGGTGGACCAGGCAGAGACGCTGGCAAGGTCAGAATTGATCCTTGTAATTGCGTCTTCCAGATCTTTGTAAGGCGCGGAGATGTACAATTGCACATCATCCGCGTATTTGACCACCTTGGAATAGAAGATAGAAGAATTAAGATCGTGGATATAGAGAGAAAAGAGGAACGGCCCAAGGACGGAGCCTTGCGGCACGCCCGAATGGACCGGGGAGAATTGAGAGGTAGACCGTCCGATTCTGACTGCCTGCACCCTATTAGTGAGATAAGACCAGATCCACCGCAAGACCGGGAGAGAGAGATTGAAAGAGTAGAGTTTGGAGAGTAGAAGAGAGTGGTCTACGGTGTCAAAGGCCTTGGAGAAATCAAGACACACCAGGATTGTGACCATCCGCTGATCAGCAGCAAGACGGACGTCCTCCAGGAGTGTCAAGAGAGCGGTTTGTGTGGAGCGGTTTTTGACAAAACCATGTTGCGAGGGGTCCAACTTCCCAGAGCTATCGAGGAAACTCTGAATGTCAGTGAGAACCAACCTCTCAAGGATTTTAGAGAGCTCAGGAAGGATAGAAATAGGGCGAAAGTCGGCAGGTACAGAAGCGTTCGGTTTTTTTGGTATAGGGGTAATGAAAGAGCGTCGCCAGGCATCGGGAAAGATAGAGAAAGTAAGAGAAGAGTTGAAGATTTGAAGAATAGTAGGATAGATAGCCGGAAAAGACAGAGAAAGAAACCTCGCACTCAGCTCATCCGAGGGCGAGATGGACGAGTCAGTAAGGCGCAAAGCGCGAGCAAGACTCTCCTCTGTAACGGGAGAGAAGTAGAAAGACGTATCGTCAGAGGGACAGCTAGGCAGAGACAAACATGCGGGGACGGCCGGAGGAGAAGTGGCGTGAGCCGAAAGGAAGAAGGTATTGAGAGTGTCCGGAGACAAGTGAGTGGGAGCGGAAGTACGAGAGGGAGGAAGAATACCGAACGATTTTAGCTCGCGCCAAACTTCGTTCGGGTTAGAAAGGTTAGAGAACCTGTCGAAGAGAAAAGCAGATCTAGCTCGCGCCAGAAGAGCTTGAACTCTATTTCGACAGGCTTTGTATTGCCACCGCTTTCCCGATTTCGCCGTTCACGTTGGCTTGTCAGGAAAGCGGGGAATACTTCGACCGAGCCTCCTCTCTGAATCCCGAGTCCTCTGGGCGCTTAAAGGGCGCCAGGCCCCGTGACCGGGACCAAAATTTATAAGAATGTGCTACCCAGAGGAGATGGAAAACTCGAGCGAGAGAGAAAGCTCGGTGGGAAACGCGAATGTTGGCCCGGCTGGCCAGATGTAATGGGAGAGGGGCGAGGAACAAGGGAGACCGGTGACGACACACTGGGCGAACGAATAGCTGAATAATGTTACCAAGAAGTTGTGTTAACTAACAGCGCCCTGTTTATTTATGTCGGGCGGACCGACGGTGCTACAACTAAATAACCTACGGCAAATCGAGCTAACGCGCTCTCGATCCTAGGCCACCAGGGCCCCTGTACAATCTAACCACGCGGTAGGGAAACGCGTCGCGAGCGATCGACAGATGGTCGGTCGATTACCGGACTGCAATAATTAATGAAGCCGAACTTCAGCGGACGATGTACGCCGCAAATCTCGAGGGGAACGCACGCCTGTTCGAGCGGGCTATCGATCGCGAATCCCGGCAACAAGTGGCAAGATGGCGGCCACTTTGTTCGGCGAACGCAGTCTACAATGCTACCACGCGACTCAGATGCGAAGTGCGAATTCGCACCAAGGAAGGCAGGGCACAAGCAGGCTTATTAGACTCTAATAGCAAATACAACAAATACGAGGAACCCGACTACTGGGCTCGGAACTTTACGGAAAGATCCCAAAGGATAGGGGAAGAAGGTGTGAGGCTTACCGCAATCTTACTTCGGCCGGAGTTAATGCCGATTAATCCTCCTTAATCCAGTCTGGCTGGTCCCTAAGAGAATTCCAGTCGTCTGGTCACTCGTTCGCTTCTATCTCTCTCTCTCTCTCCGTCACTAACTTTGGTTCAGAATGTACAAGATAACGTTCGCACAAGGTATCGCTAACACGGTCGCAATCTGAGTGACGAGAGAGAGCCCCTAATTCGCTAAGCGGCCTCACACCCTCAGCGCCGCTACCCCCGAATCCTCCCGTGGCTCCATCCGTTAGACGGTGTCGAAATCGATCCCGCGCGTTAGGACCGACTTCGACCTCATGTATCGACCGCCTTGGGCGATCCGCCGAGCTGAGCAGGTCGAACATCAAGAGCGACGGGCATCCAACGTCGTCGCCTCGTCGTCCCTCGGTTGGTTGTCCGTCCTCAGGGGCGTCTCCAGCGTCGGCTGGACGGGCCCCAGCTTATCCGGCCTGGCAGGTTGCGCATCCCTGTGAGCCGGACTCTCCTCCTCGCCTAAACGGATAGCCGTTCCACTAGGTGGCTCAGTCCGTCGCGCCTACCTAGGTGCCTCTCGGCGTTCCAACTCGCATTAGTGCCTGTTATTTTCGCCTGTGCCTGCCTTGGAGCGACGATGTCGGGTTAGCCCGCGCGTACGAGTGTGAGAGAGAGAGAGACACGGCGGGCGTTCGCCCGGCCTCCCTTGCTGGAGCGAGGAGAACTTGTGGCGAGGCAAACTAGCCCCGTCACACTCCCCCCCCTTTAAGGGGGCCGGGTTTATCCGCTGCCCCACACTCCTCGTACCCAAATCCTTTTGCCCTTCGGGCTCCTCGCATCGTTGCTCCAATTCAGGCGAACTCGATTTCCTTCACCCTGTTGAATTGGGCGGACATAAGTACATGTATCACAGGCACGCTTGACTAGATGTTAATAAATGATATTACCTCTTCGTACGTAGGACATACACGACTAGTGTTGACTAGGTCTTAAGCTATTTTTACTACTCTACGGGTGACTAGAGGGGTAGATCACGAAGGTGGTGAGAAGACGTGACGCTGGTAATCTCGTTCCAGGCGATCCGGTGAAGGCAGCTAGCGGCAGGCGATCCTGCAGTAGACAGCTGCGCGCGTCGATTCCTCTTCGCAGTCGTACGGCCACGTGCTCGCCGGCCGCCATCAGCTGTGCGTCGCCGGCGCTTGGTGGCTCGCCCGTACTCCGCTGTCGGCAATGTTCGGGAATCTTCGCGGCGGCTCGGCCGCCGCGCTGGCTTGCGGGCTGCTGTCACGTTCGGCTGATGCTCGCTGACTTCGGCAGCCGTCGGTAATCTTCGGCCGAGCGCTCGGTGCTCGGTGTTCCGCTGCTTCGCTGGTGGTGAGGCGCAGGTGTTATCTGCCTCGGCGTGGTTCCGCCCTTCCCTCCTGCTCGTAATACCATGCTCAGGTGTTTAAAGAGCGTGGCAGCGAATACTTTGCACGAGCGTGCCTGGTCTTCGGGCGTCTCTCCCGTCTTCTCTGGCCGGTGTTAGCCATGCTATCGTTTATTCTCGTTCAGTGTTTTGGTGTGGGGGGCTTGGCCCGAAGGCCGGTGGAGTTTGCCCCCTTCGTCCCCGGGTCGCGGGTGGTCGGCGACCCTTCCTGTCGCGGCCGCAGTTGGTCGGCGGCCGCTATCTCCTCGGCCGCGCTGGTGGTCGGCGGCCCTCATCTCTGTCGGCCGCTATATGGTATGCGGCCGAACTCCCTCAGCCGCAGGTGGTCGGCGGCTTATCCTCTTGACCGCTGGTGGTCGTCGGTCATACTCCCTTCGGCCGCAGGTGGTCGGCGGGCCTCTTTAGCGGGCGCGCCGCTCTTCCTCCTGCCGCATTTTGGCTGCGAATTTCGCCTCCTGGCGGTGCCAGGGGCGGGCAGCATAGCGGCAGTGGGCCGTGTTGACCCCCGACGCCCCGCATCTCTTGCAGTAGGCTCGCTTTGGTAGCGGGCAACGCGACTGCATGTGTTGTGGGCTGTTGCAGTTCCAGCAACAGTTGGCCGGCTCCTCCATTAAGGCATGGAGGCGGTCAGGGTCCCGAAGATCTTCGGGCCGCGCTCCATACCTCCGTAGGACCTCGGTAATGAGGGCGGGGTTGCCCTGTGCTCCCGGGGCTGGGGCTGGAGGTGTTTGGGCTTCGTGGGACGCCCAGGCCTCCCTTTGTGCCTGCCGGATCCCTTCTATCCGGTCGGCCAGCAGTCCTAACGGATTGATCTCCGTTGTGACTGCCCTTCTCTGGCCCCGACCGATCGGGGGCCTGGCCCTATTTACGGGCGTCGGAGTTCGCCTCGGGGCGAGGAGGCGCCTGCCTCTCGCCCGGGCCCGGAGAGCCAGGCTCTCTTCTTTCTCATAGTCTGTTGGCCACATCCGGGGCACCTCCTGGACGTCCAACGCCGACACGAACGAGTCGTCCGACTCGCTCGTGTCTGCTGCCCGGGCGTTCTCTTGCTCGGACATCTGAAAGGGGAGACCCACACACCAATAACACCTTACTCTACCCTCTACGTCAACTCAACACATTAGATATTTACAATAAATACCTAGATGGCCCTTGTACTTAAGGGGTGCCCACGTACGGTTTTAACTCCTGTACATGTACTTTGCCAGCCTGTCTGCCTTCCATGGTTTCGCACTCATAGACTGCCGGCGATAGTTTTTTCGCGATTCTAAAGGGTCCGTGGAACTTCGTCGCTAATTTTGCTGCAAAATTATGTGCTGCCGACGACAGCACGTGTTGCCTTTTCAACACTAGGTCACCCACCCGAAACTCGCGATTCCTTCGCCGCAAATTGTAGTGATGGCTGGTCTTTACATAAGCCGCTTCCAGGCTTTCGAGCACCCATTTCCGCAAGTCGCCTATTTTTCCCATGCGCTCCGACCATTGCGCACGGTCGGTTGGAGACGTGTCCCCTGCCTCAGCTCCGCTCGCCCCCTCCCCTTCACGGAAACAGCGAGCCGGAACGGGCTCGCGACCGAAATTAAGGAAAGCCGGCGATGTCTCGATAGCGGAGTGATTCGCGGTGTTATATGCGAACCGGAGCTGAGGAAGAAAGACATCCCAATCGCGATGGTCTTGGTCGATATAGGCGACGATCATGGTTTTTAAGACGCGGTTAATCCGTTCGACAGGATTCGCCTGTGGGTGGTAAGGAGGAGTGGTGGCCAAACGTAAGCCGTATTCCGCCGCGAGCTTTTTGAGCGTCGTGTTCACGAACTCTGTGCCGTTATCGGTTAGTAGAACTTTGGGTACGCCCCATCGCGAAAAAATTAAATCCTCGAGGGCGTCGCCGATCTTTTTCCCGGTAGCTTTTCTAAGCGGGCAGACTTCAATCCATTTCGTAAAAAGATCTTGGATTACCAGGATATACATGAAGCCTGCCCGGCTACGCGGGAGCGGTCCCATTACATCCGCGGCTATCACGGTCCATGGGCTGTGAATTATACGGCGGCCCATTTCGCCGACGGCAGGTGCTTGCTCAACTTTCGTCAGTTGACATGTTTCGCACTTATTTACATATTTCGCGACATCCCGATACATTCGCGGCCAATAATATCTGATCGCGAGCCGTTGGTATGTTTTCTCGCGCCCGAGGTGTCCTGCTTGCGGCTCGTCGTGCGCTTCGGATAAGATTTTTAATTTTTCCGAATTCTTGGGAACCCATTTCCACTCATTCAGGTCGCTTTTTAATAATTCCGATGTTATTGGATTGGTTCGCTTAAAAAACAGCCGTTCTCCTTCTACTTTCCAATCCCGGTTGTCCGGGGATTTTGATACGGCCGCGTATTTCGCGTCGTACCAAGGATCGGGAAGAGCGGCGATTTGTGCTAATTTTTCTGCGACCTGAATTTCGTGTACGTGGGTCAGCGCACCGACGACCGGATGGACATTATGTAACGGCGGGCTAGTGTTATCTGCGAGCTCGCTCGCGAGGGCCTCTGTTTCGAACATTCGCGAAAGTGCGTCGGGAACGTGATGCAATGCTCCTTTCCGATGGATAATTTCGAAATCGTAATTTTGCATGTCAAGTGCCCATCGAGCTAAGCGACCTGTCGGATCTTTCAAATTTTTCAGCCAGCGTAGGCTGCTATGGTCCGTGATAACCGTGAAACGGTAACCCTCTAAATACGGACGAAATTTTCGGATGGCCCATAGAACGGCTAGACACTCCTGCTCGGTTGTCGTATACTTTCGTTCGGCGTCATTTAACGTACGACTTGCGTAAGCCACCACGCGTTCTACTCCTGAAATATCTTGCGTTAAGACTGCACCCAATCCCACAGTGCTCGCGTCCGTTTGTAATACGAAGGGCAGCTCGAAGTGCGGGTAGATTAACACGGGCGCGGTAGCTATCATCTGTCGGAGATGTTCGAACGAAGATCTTTGCGCGTCGGTCCATGTCCATTTTCTATCTTTGCGCAGCAGCTGGGTTAAGCTTTCGGCGATTGTGGCGAATCCCGGGATAAACTTCCGGTACCAAGAAGCCATGCCGAGAAATCGCTGTAACTGCTTCACCGTACGCGGTTCCGGGTATTCGAGAATCGGCCGAATTTTCTCTTGATCTATTTTGAGGCCGTCCTCATGAACAATAAACCCGAGATACTGGACTTCAGACCGGCAGAATTCACATTTTTCCGGATTTATCGCTAGGCCGGCGTCCTGTATTTTATCCAGAATCCGTCCCAGCCACTGCACATGCTCGTCGAAAGTTGTAGTTACGATAATAATATCGTCCAAGTATGCAAACGCGAACGGCTCCATTTCCGCCCCGATTAAACTATCTAGCAATTTTTGGAATGTCGCGGGCGCGTTGGTCAGGCCGTACGGCATACGAATAAATTGATACAGTCCTCTTCCAGGCACTGTGAAAGCCGTAATTTCCTTGCTTTCTTCCTCTAATGGAATCTGAAAGTAGGCCTGACTCAGATCTAACGTTGAGATATATCGGGCTGCCCGAAGTTTGTCCAAAATGCTGTTCATTATCGGCAATGGATACGCGTCTTTTCTCGTCGCGTCGTTGACTTTGCGGAAGTCCAAGCAAAATCTATAGGTGCCGTTCGGTTTACGCACCATGACGATCGGACTGGACCACGCGCTGTTCGAAGGCTCAATAATACCATCCGCGAGCAATTGGTCGACTTGTTCATAAATAGCTTCGCGAACTTTCGGCGAAACTTGATAATACCGTTGTTTAATGGGCGGATGGTCGCCCACGTCGATTTTGTGTTTAATGAGCGCCGTGCAGCCGGTCTTAGAAATTAAATTGCCCAATCTTTGCTCCAAGAAAATTTTCAAACGCTCGTTTTCACCTTCGGTAAGGCGACTGATACCTCGCAAGCTCGGCCGTATATAATCGCCAGTCTGAAACGGATAAAAATGATCCGGTCTTGCCAGAAAAATCCATTTGCGCCATGGAAAAATGGGAATAATTCCAAATTTGTCAATTGCGTTAACACCCAGTATCATACGCTCTCCCAAAGCCTCAATCACCTGTAAATAAATACGTCTTGTTTCCCGCTCTATTTTAATAGTCACGTGACCGGCATATTTCGCGCAACGAACGGTTTCGTCCGCGAGCGCGTAATATCGGGGAACTACGGGCGCGAGAGGTGCGGCCGTGCCGAGACTTTGAGCGAACTTTTCGCTTACGAAACTCTCGCTGGCCCCCGTGTCCACGAGCGCGTTCACCATTAAATTTTCCACGGTCACGCTAAGATAAAGGAGTGGGATTTGTTTCGGTGAGGATTTGGAAGGCGTAGGTGGTTCAAATTCCTCCTCTCCCTCTGAGTCCTCGAATGTCGTGGAGGCCTCGTCATCTCCTGCCGTCGCCAATGCCTCGCTTAGCGCCGGTCGGCCTCGTTTCCCGAACATTTTGGGCATTTGGCGGTCGGTGTTCCCGCCGTATCGCACCGGACACAGTGCGGAATTTCAGCCGCTCTGCACTGGCTTTTCCGGTGACCGGTTCGTCCACATCTCCAACATCGAGGTGGTAATCCGGAAGCGGTTGCAGCTGATGGTGGTGGAATGCTGCTTGTGGTCTTCCTTCCGACCGCTGGAGACGTTACCTTATTCAGCCGACCTCGGTTGTTGCGCTTCGGCGATGGAGAAGGAGGAGGAGCTGTAGTGGGAGGAGGGGGTATCTGGGCGCAACAAAAATGGTGCGCCTGATACTGGTGCTCGCAATGACTGGCCACGGGCGCATATGTTTCTGGCGGATGATAAGGCGCGAAGGGAGGCGGTGTTCCCGAAACATAATACGGCGGATAGTTTGCCGTGCCGCTCGTGCCTACTGGCGGCGGAGCTTGCGGAGGCGCGGACCAACGCCCTGCGGGAGCGGTGACATAATATGTGGGCGCGTCGGTTCCCGATAGCCTATTAGTATTTTTTAATTCGACTCCACCACTCGGGGCCCACGAGTGAGAAGCGGACGGTCTATGGGCAGGTACGGGAGATGGAGGAGCACTGGCGTGAGGGTGGGAGAGCCCTGTCGCCCTCGGCGACACGTGGGCTAGCACTTCTTCTGGTGCATCTTCCTCCCAACCGGTCACCAACTCCGCCAGCTCGTCGTAAGTTCGGAAAGAATTTTTGGGGATTAGAGTGCGATAATAGGGGCGCATGTTTTTATAAATAATTTCCCGAAGCGCTGCTTCGGAATAACCGGGATCGATTCTCTCAGCACGGCGGAGTACGTCCGCCAAATAGAGGAAGAAGGGTTCGCCTGGCTGTTGTCTTCTGTCCAGAATTTCCCTCATCCTATCCAAGCTCGGTTTGCGTTCGAAGGCCTTTAAGAAACCGGTGACGAAGGCAGTCCATGTCCGGTGGAATCGGCTGGTGGCCAGGTACCAGTCTTCGGTCAGTCCTCCCAGGAGAACGGGCACGTTGGGTATCAGCTGTCTTTCTGGTATCCCATGGAAGCGTGCTCGCGCCTCGACCGCTGATAAAAATCGATCGGCGTCTTCTCCGGGATTTCCATGGAAGCGGTGCGGCCACTGGGACATGATTTTGCCGATAATTGGGTCCACCGTGCCTTCACGTCTTGGTTGGTGTAGTGGGTTACGTACTGGATAGGTGTCCTCTCCCTCTTGTACCAGACGATACGTAGTTGGCGCTCTTACGTACTCCTCGCTCTGAGAGATGGGTGGGGTGGGTGGGTTGGTACGTGGAGGGGCAATCGGGGGAATCGCGCTGTCCGCGCGGCGTCGCGGCAAAGGGCTAGCTTGCCATCCGCTAGCGTAAGGAGCAAAGAAATCAGCTGCTCGGTGATCATAGAAAGTGCTCGACGGTGGGAGGGGGTCGGCGCGCACGCGATACTCTACGCGAGCTGCCTCGGCTTCGTAGTTTGTAGGCGCGGGGTGAGTGGAGATGCTCGCGCGTGCTGGAAGCGGTGCCGGCGTGACGTCACGCGGCTGGCGGCTAGGCGCGGAGGACAGCAGTGGAGGGGGTCGCGCGTCCCCTTGCCCCGCAGCTCTACCGAGCCCACTAGGGCCGGGCTGCGGGCTGGAGGGACGGGGGATGTCTTCCCGAGCACCGTACAACTCGGTGGCTTGCGCGACGTTAGGGGGGGTGAGGGTAATGCTGGGCGCAGCCAACCTTACCCGCGTACCGCCGGACTCTACCCGACCTCCGGAGGTTTCTTCACGGAGGGGCGCGATCTCTATCGGGATTCCGCCCGCCTCAGCCGTGGATTTTTCAACTTCCTCCATGCTCGGCATAGACGACCGCGACGCGAGATGGTCTTTCGCCCGGTCTAATGTTCCATAAATATCGGCGAGGCTGACTGAGGTCCCCCCTCGTGGGTCTGCCTCAGCCCCCTCGCCTATTTCGTCTCCCTCACCTACCTCGTCCCTTGATCGCGGTTCGATAGCAAGGCGATCGATTAATCTCCCCAGCATGTCCTCCACGGTTCCGCCAGTGTCCATTCCTTGGACCTGTAAAAGACCGCGCAAAATATCTGCGCCTACGCCACTGTACATTCGCTCGAGCTCTCTGCGAGAAACTCCCTTTCTTTTAGGCGGCATGCTGTCTGCTCAGAATCGCCGCTTCGTCAGGCAACCTATGTTATGGGCGCGAAGTGTTTACAACGGTCGACCCTCAGTCGACCGGCAGGCAAAAATGCTTTGTTCCACGGATCCTCGCTTTCCCTACACGTGTGCGCGTAACTGCGTACACTCGATTTGCCTGGCAGGGACGCTAGCTATCCGAAACTTTGTTTTCAGCTATGTCGTCCCCTTTTTCCCTCGTGGCCCCACGTTGGGCGCCAATTTTGCCACCGCTTTCCCGATTTCGCCGTTCACGTTGGCTTGTCAGGAAAGCGGGGAATACTTCGACCGAGCCTCCTCTCTGAATCCCGAGTCCTCTGGGCGCTTAAAGGGCGCCAGGCCCCGTGACCGGGACCAAAATTTATAAGAATGTGCTACCCAGAGGAGATGGAAAACTCGAGCGAGAGAGAAAGCTCGGTGGGAAACGCGAATGTTGGCCCGGCTGGCCAGATGTAATGGGAGAGGGGCGAGGAACAAGGGAGACCGGTGACGACACACTGGGCGAACGAATAGCTGAATAATGTTACCAAGAAGTTGTGTTAACTAACAGCGCCCTGTTTATTTATGTCGGGCGGACCGACGGTGCTACAACTAAATAACCTACGGCAAATCGAGCTAACGCGCTCTCGATCCTAGGCCACCAGGGTCCCTGTACAATCTAACCACGCGGTAGGGAAACGCGTCGCGAGCGATCGACAGATGGTCGGTCGATTACCGGACTGCAATAATTAATGAAGCCGAACTTCAGCGGACGATGTACGCCGCAAATCTCGAGGGGAACGCACGCCTGTTCGAGCGGGCTATCGATCGCGAATCCCGGCAACAAGTGGCAAGATGGCGGCCACTTTGTTCGGCGAACGCAGTCTACAATGCTACCACGCGACTCAGATGCGAAGTGCGAATTCGCACCAAGGAAGGCAGGGCACAAGCAGGCTTATTAGACTCTAATAGCAAATACAACAAATACGAGGAACCCGACTACTGGGCTCGGAACTTTACGGAAAGATCCCAAAGGATAGGGGAAGAAGGTGTGAGGCTTACCGCAATCTTACTTCGGCCGGAGTTAATGCCGATTAATCCTCCTTAATCCAGTCTGGCTGGTCCCTAAGAGAATTCCAGTCGTCTGGTCACTCGTTCGCTTCTATCTCTCTCTCTCTCTCTCCGTCACTAACTTTGGTTCAGAATGTACAAGATAACGTTCGCACAAGGTATCGCTAACACGGTCGCAATCTGAGTGACGAGAGAGAGCCCCTAATTCGCTAAGCGGCCTCACACCCTCAGCGCCGCTACCCCCGAATCCTCCCGTGGCTCCATCCGTTAGACGGTGTCGAAATCGATCCCGCGCGTTAGGACCGACTTCGACCTCATGTATCGACCGCCTTGGGCGATCCGCCGAGCTGAGCAGGTCGAACATCAAGAGCGACGGGCATCCAACGTCGTCGCCTCGTCGTCCCTCGGTTGGTTGTCCGTCCTCAGGGGCGTCTCCAGCGTCGGCTGGACGGGCCCCAGCTTATCCGGCCTGGCAGGTTGCGCATCCCTGTGAGCCGGACTCTCCTCCTCGCCTAAACGGATAGCCGTTCCACTAGGTGGCTCAGTCCGTCGCGCCTACCTAGGTGCCTCTCGGCGTTCCAACTCGCATTAGTGCCTGTTATTTTCGCCTGTGCCTGCCTTGGAGCGACGATGTCGGGTTAGCCCGCGCGTACGAGTGTGAGAGAGAGAGAGACACGGCGGGCGTTCGCCCGGCCTCCCTTGCTGGAGCGAGGAGAACTTGTGGCGAGGCAAACTAGCCCCGTCACAGTATTGTACCCGCAAGTCCGGATTTCCAGTTCTGATATAGGATCTCCTGAGCGCGTCACGAGAACGCATCTCGAGACGAATCTCAGGAGTGATCCAGGGAGCAGGTGGCCGTCTGACACGCAGGGGTCGAAGAGGGGCATGCTCATTCAAAACTTGGAGCAAGCCAGTATTGAGGTTGTCAACCAACAGATCCACGCTACTCTCACAAGCGTTCGTAGTAAGACGAGCACAGCTAAGCTGTAAGATATCATTGAGTAGCGCATCACGGTCGATTGAACCATACCTCCGACGAAGATCATTGAAAGGAGCAATACGTGAAGTTAGTGCGTATTCTAGTGAGATAAAGTCATGATTAGAGCAGTGAGGCTCTTTACTTTGAGTGTAAGAAACAACCTTGCTAGAATCGTCAACAAGCCCGAGGTCAAGCCAGGTAGAGGAAGTAGAGGTATGAAAAGTGGGGGAATGAGGGATAGAATAGAGATTAAGACGAGAAAAAAGGTCTCCAAGGTAGCCGGAGTCGAAAGAAGAGGAACCCATGTCCGCATTCCAATCGCCAAGCACTACCTTGTTAGGGTAGTCCGAGACAATGTCAGCAAACAAGGGCTCGAAGTGAGAGAGAGGAGCATGTGGGGGCCGGTAGACGACTCCCACAAGAAGAGAGCCCGCAGAGGGGATTACCACCTCTGCGAACAGGTATTCGGGACCAGGAGAGCGAGACAAGGAGGAAGACGCAATTACAGAAGATGTAAAAGAGTCGCGAATATAAAGGCATACGCCCCCACCCATTCTACCATCCCTGTCGCTCCTGAGTATGGTGTACCCAGGTACCGCACAATGGCTATCTGAAACGGAAGAAGATAGCCAGGACTCAGAGACAGCAATCATGTCGAAGCTGACATTCGCAAGGAAAGCAGCAAGGCGGTCAAAATGCGCGACGAGGGATTGGGCATTAATATGCCCGAGACGCAGAGTAGTGAGGGGGGTGACGGCGGAGACAGGAGGCGACACGCGGGGGACACTCATTCACGCGAGCTTGGAAGTAATGTCACTCTCAGAGTCGATCCTAACCGGAGGGGAGCCATCAGAGCGCTTGACGAAGATACTCCCGTCGCGGTGC